>JAODKT010001744.1:51405688-51421084 GCA_027576195.1 Cossypha heuglini | reverse complement strand
AGGAAGGAAAGAAAGAAAGAAAAAGGCATAAAAATCTACTTACTAGGTAACGAAAACACTGAGACACTGAGTAATATATAAAATATTTACCTTGGTTGCAATGTCAGCTTTATAACTGTCTTGCGTGGCAAAGAATCTTGAGAAGCCTGAACATCATCCTACAAGAGAACATCTTTGAATTTGCTTTTGAATACACTTCAATGACTAATACATGAGCTTTGTTTATTATATGCTTTTTTGAGGAGTGCAAAATCACATTAACAACGCCATAAACCAAAGCTTATTTTAGCACATTACTGAGGACAACAAACCACAAAATTTAATAAACTAAATACTTTACACTGACAAAAGAAAGACGCTCAGTTTAACCAATTCACTGCTAAATACTTGTTCTCATTAAAGATCTTATTAGATTCCATTATCAAATTATTACACCTGCATTTTCATTTTTGCATACAAAACTCCATAATCACCAACTTCCCTCAAATTTTACAAATACTTATCACATCTTTTTATTAAATATCTCCTGATAAAACTTTACTCTGAAACACTACACTCCTGTGCAGTTACAAGGATTCACTGTGTAGTCTCCTGTGAGCTCTCATTGTTACCTTATATTGCACACAAAGAAAAGTTTCAAAAAACATAATTTGGTTTGTGGTGTAGCACAGGGCTCACTTCCACTGAGGAAAGGTAGAGATAAGACATTTCTGTCACTGTTGCATAGCCTAAGACAACAGCCAAACTGCTGATTCAAAGTGCATTCCAGTCAGCTCTTAGAATGGTGACCACTACAGACTTTGAAACTGAAGTGGAGTTTTCAGTTTGTCAAAACATTCTCAAAATCATGTTTTTCAAATCCAGCAACTGTCATTGATGTTAATTTTTTCTTTTTCCCCACTAAAAGAACTAAGGCCAATGTACAGGAATTATGCAATGGTTGCAGCTTTACTTTTATAGTTTGAATCTCATCCATGATCCAAGCAAAGTTGGGTCATTCTGGGTTCTTTAAGTGTCATCTATTTTTCACTGTATTGCCTTCCAAGTGATTTTTTTGTTTGCTTACTAGTGTAGAGTTTGCAAAACTTAACACAAGAAGTACAAAGTATTCAGTTACCAACTGAGAAAAACATTATGCTTTTGTGTGCAACTAATAATTAAGAAGAGTAGAAAAAGTACAAAGGGTGTCATTCCAGAGTTCTTCAATAGTGTCTTATTCCCAACTTTCTTTTTTCTGCCTCCACAAAAGGGAACTTTTCCCTGGTTGTACCTGCTACCTGCGGAAATGCTGCTGCTATCATCTTGTGCTCTGCTCCTCTAAGTGTTTTTGATTTCTTCACCCCTCAAAAAAACAGCCACTTTCTGTCTTAGAGTCTTCATCACTTGTCTTTCTCAATGCTCTTGACACTCATTCTGAATGCCCATCTCCGAGCAATGCTTGATCTCAGCTTCCATCAGCTACCAAAATACCACAATCTGTACTCCATAACGAATGCCTTTGAACCTCCAATTTGCTCAAGGTTTGCAAAGGTGTTCCGTAAGCTTCCTGGAGTTGTCCTGTTAGCAGCCTGCAAATCCCACATTAAAAAGCTTTTTTGCTATATCCAATTAGCAGAGATACTAGATTAATGATATGCTGCAGATATTGTGTGCAAAACAGATAAATCTTCATCTAATTTTGTAATCGCCTTATTTTTTTTTAATATAGACACAATAAATTCATTGAAATAAGAACTTCCCTTTTAATTTCTCCTTTCACAGTGGTAATAATAGCTTATTGAATTAGTATGCTCCTAGGCAATATACAGTTTAAACAGTAATTAGTACTTGTACAATGCAGTGGTATTAATCCAGACTGATGAAGAACAGGAAACAACAGAAGTTTAGTAAAATGCAACATCTCAACATCTTCCAGTGTAATTCAGAGCATGAGTAAAACCTTCATCCCATGAATGCCTTCAAAATATTCCTACTTTATGAAAGTGCACATTCATTTTCCAAAGAGGCGAAAAATTATACATTTGTGGCACACAAACACGTAGCATATGCAAGCAGCATATATATATATATATATATAAATACATACATACATATATATATATATGTATCTGCATAAAAGTCGTAAAAAGTATAAAGAACTATTCTAACGATTTATTTTTATGTATACATGTGACTGGAAGAGTAGTTCAAGATATGACACACCTGGCACAATTAAACCAGGAGAATGTATGTCATGTTTATTATGTCAGAAATGTGAGATAATCATCATAAAGGCTGTCTTAACCCTGCTGTGTTTATGCATAGAGAAATTAAAGCATCTCCTTTTGTTTCTCTTCAGGGTAAATGCACTTAAGTAGACTTCCTAAAAATTCCTAGCTATCACAGAAGAGGACTTTTGTTCAGAAAGTGAAGAAACCAAGAATTTGAAAAGGAAGCAATATTAGCAAGCGTGTTTATTCACTGTAAAATAGGTCTCAAAATGATACATGAGGATCCATTGCTGATTTTATCATCCATTTCATTGAACATTCCCAATTCAAATAATTTAAGCAAAGCAAAAATAGCACAATGTATTGTCTAGACCTAATCTTGCAAACTACGTTTAGACTTCTGGAATGGAATCAAAATTTTCTTCTTCCCACATTTCTTGAGTGAGAGGTGAAGTCAAATTACAGGACTCTATACTGTTACATATTCACTTACATATGCATATCACTTAAGTCACCAACAAATTTATTATTATTAAATTTCACACAAAATTAGAACACCTGCTTTTACTTACTAACTCACAAAGAGGAGCAAAATAAATCCCTTTCCTTTAGCTGTGTGGGGTTTTTCCAGCTGCTTATGCTGCATGTCAGCACGTGTTCAGTTTTTACTTTCTAATGTCTTCACTTAATATGAAGAGTGAGAAGTAGCACATTTCTGAGAAGGCATTAACTGAAAATTTAGTTCTGATGTTTCCCAGGCTACTCAAACTGTATTCAAAAGACATAGTTCACATTTTGTTTTTGGAAAAAGTCAAGGAAGAGAGCTCACCATCTTCAGAAATGGAGTTGTTGTGTCATAGTTGTAAGCACTTTTGTCCTTTAGGATAAGAATATGAGCAGAGTCAATAATCACTCTCTTCACATTAATTATTGAATGGAAAAGCCTGTTAAAACATTTAAAATCTTAGTTAGTTTTCAACTGGTTTTATTCAATGTTGTAACACCAAAATTTAAAAACATTAAAAACTCAAAAACATGAGCTGCAGAAAAATAAATAAAATTTCTAACATCAATATAGCATGAAATTAAGAACAGTTAGTTGCAATGGGTGACCAGAATGCAAAAATATTCTGAATTATATTCTTGTCTTGCATACTGAAAGTGAGGTACATCTCCTCCTGTATGCTGTGCTACCAAAAGTGTATCCTTAGAATGCTATCTTTTCAAAATGCCAGTCTTAGAAAAGTTTGCAATTTGTATATTTGATTTTCATTTTCTATAGTGGAGACAAGCCTGAAACACTGGTTACAAAGTCAAGACTGTGTTTACATAGGATTAAGAGAACAATCAGAAACACAAAAATATAAACTATATAAACTATCAAGATGTCCACAAATTTCTAAATACAGAGAGCTGGACAATTTTATTTGTAAAGTGAAAAAAGCCTTTATTTTACTATCTCATAACTAAGTGCTTTGTGAATACCTATGATCTAGTAGATAAAAAATATGGAATTAAAAAATAGTAGTCATGAAATAGTTTTATACAAGAAAGAATATTTTAGATCCATTTAAAACAATTAATGAACATGCTCTATCATCAGTCTACCATCACCACCTCAATGAATCAAATTTGCTATTCATAACATTCCAATATGAAACAATTTTCCAAACGAACCCATAATTAAAGCATTTGTATACACATACATATATATAGCATGCAATGTTCTTCAATAAAATTCCATGAAAACGCTAGCAGAATAATAAAATAAATAAATACTGAGAAATACCCTCCAAATGAAACAATAAACCATGACAGACAAGTTAAGTAGAAGATTTTCAACATGAAAAATATTTCCCACTTTTAAGAAAGATAGGCAACAGAGGGTGTGGGATTTTCCAAGGAATATATGCTTAAATTAGCACATCTTTGACCATTGCTTACAACAGATGAATATAAAAAGTTGTCCTACCCACTGCAGAAAATTCTGTTATTAAGGAAATCTCAGTAATGTGTCCTACCTTATGAAACATCAAAATTTTGTTTAGACATCAAATTCTTACTCGAAGAATTAAAAAATATTTCATAAATGAAGAGCATGGGTAATCAAATCCACTTCTCATGTAGAGCACCTCTACACTTTCTGTGGAGTATGTTGCTGTATCAAATCTGTATGTCTGAAATAAACACTTCAGTTCTAAAAATGCAAAAGGAAATTAAGATTAAGTTTATGCTTGTATAATAAATTACCTGGTGCCATAATCCACAACTACCCAATCTTTGGCTGTTCCTGGAAGAGCATCATGATGCTGGAAGAGTCCAAGGTTCCTTCTAGCTTCTGTCAGCAATTTATAGTTACCCACAGAAGGAAATACACTCATCTTCTCAGATTTACTGGACTGTACTAAAGCCAAGGAGTAGAGAATTTCAGCCGCCCTGAAATTGCAGAGAATAATCAAGTATTAATGCAGCATTAAAATACAGAAAGCAATACACATTTGATCTAAGGAATAAACTGTAAATAGTTCTGTAAGCTCTGTAAACCTTATTCTTGCACATTTTAACTTATCTTCACACTGTAGCTTCCTGCAAGAATTCTGTGATAGAAAATGGACCTTGAAAATAAAAATATGACAGCACAAACTGAAATACTCATAAACGTGTGAGATAAACGGATCTGGTCTTAAAACCTCACAGTACAGATAAAGTGCCTTACAAGAAACATACAATTCCCATTTCAAAAAACAACTTACTAATGAAATAAATTTGTTTAAAGTACATATACTAATCTGTGCAGTATCAAATATCTATTCTTCCATTTACACTTAAAGCAAACTAAGTTCTTCTAAAGGCTTAAGCATGTCATGCACCCGCTCACTACACATTCACCTCAATAAAGAGAACACTGGATTCCAAAACCCTTAAGTTGAATGGAATGCGGATCCTTTCTCTTCTACATCTGTTGCAAAAGCCTAGCGCTAAAATATTACCACTAGATTGTCACTTGCCTTATGAAAATCTAAATTTATTTTACAAATATACCCCAATAATTGCCAGTTATTATGGATATTTGACTGACAAAAATGCCTGTATAAATCCAGGAAAAACAACTATTAACTTTTTTCCTATCTTCTCCTAAAATGTTACAGTTCTATTTACAGCAAGCCTGAAAAGTGTCAGATTATTTTTCAAAATTTATGAGGGGTTAATGAACATTTCTCAAGCACTTGAAGTAACAAAGACGATACAGGTTAATGACACAAAAAGCAAAGAAATCACAACAACATAAGTTCTTGTAATATTAACTTCTAGGCATGCAAGCAATAAATTTTTAAAAAAGGAAAATAAGTTAACTCTTTCATTTACCCAAGTTGCCAGTGAGGGTATGTGTTCAATTTTAAATATAATACAACAAAAAAATTAATAAAAACCCCTTGGTTTTCAGACTATGCATGAAAAATTCCTTTAGATTGGTTTTCTCTTCATCTTAATACAACACATAGGTCACAGTTACAGAAAAACTGCAACTACCACATACCCAAGTAAACAGAAAGGTGCACCGTTAATGTAACAGCCTGAACTATTTTCATATTGTCAATTTTTCATGAACAGGATGAGATTTTGCTCTTACATGTTAGACAATTGCTCAGAAGCTACATCCAAAACCAAAGTGTTAAAAAGTTATAATTCCTATATTGAATTACCAGTGCTAGATTAACCTTAATCACTGTAATTTAAATTTTAGTGCAAATTCCTACTTCTGTGTATCCCTCCTGCTTTGTTCTATTGCAGCTTAATTTGAAAGAAAACCAAAAATTTTTAGTTGAAAAAAAGGCAGCGGATTCGCATTCGTCTAATGAATAAACCCTGCTCAAAAGCATTTTACTTTTTTTAAAAAAAAATTGAGTTAGCCACTAAACACTGACCTAACTTAGCTATAAAGAAGAGAACACAACAAATTTTATTCCTTAAAATAAGGTAAGATTTCCCTCCCCACAGTTAATATTAATTTAATTTTCTTTTTTATTAATAGGGATGCAGATGCAGTTCTCAGATGCAGAATTTTCCTTTCCTGTCTCGATATTTTTCTACACAGTAAAATGGTCCAATGGTCAATGACGAAAGACACACAGAAATACAGCACTGTATTAGAGAAAGCTTCAGGTTACAGGCAAGCATCATAATACCTTTCCACAAAAGCTGTATAAAGCCTAGGTTTTCTCACCCCTGTTTCAAACTACTGCAGCTGACCTAATGTAGTTTTCAGAAATTTTCCACTTCGTTGTAATTTGTACTATCTGTCCCTGATAGAACACTGCAAATAGACCTAAATTTGCTTCACTGATTTGTCAAGGCCTACACTAGCCTACCTTACCCAGGTCTGGTTTATATTTAACCTAAATATATAATTTTCCCAAGAGATTTTGAATTCTCAAGATGTAGTATTTTCTATCCATCTGTATAGCTAGAAGTATCACTGTAGTGTTCATCTTCTAAATTATTTCAATAATTTTTTAGCAGATTTACTGTAATGTTTCCCTGTTCACATCAGTGATTAACAAAACCACAGATTGTGGCCATAACTTGTCTCAAACTATGTTGTTGTTGTTTCTATCTTTTCATTCCATTAAATAAACTTCTGGTCACATATTTTATCACCCTTTAAACTCCTTCAATCCATCCATCTCTCACTTAAGATTAAAAAATCAATAATGTCTCAAATCACTTCAATTTCTATTATAAAATCCTTAAGCTTTCTTACACTTCTTTACTACACTCAAAAAAACTCATTTCAAACAGGAAAAATCTTAAACAACCAACTCTTTTCTGGCTTAAATGGTTAATTTCCATATTGGGTCCTGAGGCTGAACACTATTTCCTGGCTATTAAGGAACAGGGCAGTGCTAATATTAATTCTAGTATTGCTGGAACTTAAAAACATCCATCCTTTGTAAAGAACACACACACATGTATTTACTTTCTGCAAATTCACCTTCTACCTTTTACCTTCATGGCTTCCCTCCCTCACAAATATGGACAAACACCAGACAGACACATAGACGGATGTCAGCTCAAAAATACTATAGAAATAATTATCACGAGTTTGAGGATTAAATATGATCCTATTGTATTTCCTCTGACGTTAAAGAAATAAAAAATGAAAGATAAAACTCCTACTCCTTCTGTTCTCATAGCTAGTGTGACATTCATGAAGATTCTCACGGTTTCTGAACATAAAACTGACAAAAAATACTGATATTAAAAAAAAAAATGAGAGTACACCTATACATTCTGCTCCTCCACGTTGTTTACAAAGGATAATGAAAAAGACTTCCCAGGTGCTTTTTTAAACCATACTTTAATACATAAGAACATTGACAGATTTGTGTTTCTCCAGCGATTCTTTACCTATACGTTTTTCAGAAGTTAAAGGCAACTGAAATATTTAAACGTAGAAATCTCTTTAATAATGTAAATTTTTAAATACTACAAACAAGTTCATATGAAGTTTTCTGCAATCTATGCAATAAAAATCAGGAAAATGACAATAAAGTAACCACACCTAAAAATCTTGATTAAATAGACTATGATGAAGCGGAAGAAAATTAAATCCTTGGTGTATTTTAAGAGACAGAAAGGAAATTAATCAAAACTATGAAAAAACAATTAACTAGATAATTCAATTTATAAGAACATCATCTTTCTGGCTTTTCCTGTTCTCTTGTTCATCTTGTCTTCTCCAACAGCAGTATTAAACAATGTTGTTTTCACTGAAAATTAAATATTCCTGTGATGAATCATCCACTTTACCACAGTAAAAACTGGATTCCTTGGAAAAAATAAAACAAGCTCTGCCAGATACAGTTCTTCTGAAAGGTACTTGTATCTGCCTACAAAACACTACTTTCCAAGATCTCTTGGAAATGCTGCTTTCCACACCTCTCTTGCTCATTCTATTATCAGCATCCATTACAGCAAAACATTGTAATCCTTAAGGAAGGCTGTACATGAATTGTTGAGGGTTTACATCATAGCCATCTGCCCTAAATTTCTTTCTGGAGCTTTCTAACAGACTTGAATCATCTTATGTCTGCTACAAGGGAGAACCACTTAAATACTCCATTACCAAAATTCAGCAACAATTTTTTTTCTTCAGAGAAGATGCAGACAGTTTTCGGAAGAGTAGTCTTAGATCACTTGGTACACAACATTCCTGGCTATTTCTCAGCTTCCTCTGAGAACTTTTGTAAAATTCACACCTTTGTACTTCTCTCTAAAAACTTTCACACTATAGCCATCTTTCCTTTACTTTGTTTTGATTGCATGTGTGGCTTTTGCTTTCCCTATTAAGCTGCCTTTGTCTCAATTAATGAGTTTTGTAGCTTTGACCCTTCCAATTCCCCTCAAAGTCCTGCTGGTGGGAGAGTGAGCAAGGGGCTGCCTGAGGTTAAAACCATGACAAATACTTACACATTCCTCTCTCCTGTGTGCCAAGAAACACCTTATGAATTCACTGGATGGAAGGATTTACCTTATGTAGGATTCCAAGACTCTGTCCAGGTGTTTATAGAAGGGTCGTGATGTAAAGTACCCACTCCAGTAATGATGATCTCTGTCTGCATAGGTGAAGAAGTCTCCACTTAAAACAGGAAAAAGTGAATTGCTGCTCTTTTCACCCAAATTGCTTTCTATGCGCAGAGCTTCAAAGTAATCAGATAAAGTTCCAAACTGGGCCTGAATGAAAATTGAAAGTACTGTAACAAGGTTCAATTTTCATTATGCAGAAAATACAAAGAGAATGAATACATTTATCTCCATATACATTTCAGAAACATGCCACTCTTCCAGCAGCTTTATAGCAGAAAACCTATCCTAAGAATCTTTAAAAGTTCCCCTGCACACTTTTCAGACAAGCTGGATAGCATTTCAAAACTCAATACAAGAAGTATTCTCAAAAAAGGCATTTAAACTCAGTACAAGAAGGAGATGGATCTGTTGGAGCATGTCCAGAGCAGAGTCACAAAAGTGATCAGAGAAACATCTTCCGCACAAGAAGAAGATGAAAGAGGTGTGGCTGCTCAGCCTGGAGAGGAGAGGGCTCTGGGGAAACCTTTACTGCAGCCTTCCAGTACAGAAAGGGGCCTTGCAAGAAAGATGGGACAGGCTTTTTAGCTGAAAAAAGAGGTAGTGGTTTTAAACTAACTGGATAGATTCAGGCTAGATATAAAGACAGCTTTTAATATGAGAGAGGCAATACACTCAAGGTGCCCACAGAGGTTGTGGATGCCCCATCTCTGGAAACATTCAAGGTTGGATTGGATGGGACTCTGGGCAATCTGATCTAATTGAAGACATCTGCTCATTGCAGGGCAGTTGGATGAGACCGCTTTAAAGAACCCCTCCAATCAAAACCATTCTACAACTCACAAAATATGTTTTTTTTTTTAAATTTAAATAAATTTTAAATGTAAAAAAAAAAAAAGTGAAGCATTGTTTCATGTCTTACAAGTAAGTCTGTAATACATGAGCTAAGTAATGCCTCAAAATTATCCAAGTAGCTGTCTGAGCTAAGTAAGAAATTTAATGCAATGCAACAAAATGATAGTTCTACTAATCCTGTATTTTCAAAATTAACTCTCTTGTGCTCCAGATCTTGCTAAACCCAAAAGATTAAAAAAAAAATAGCATTTGCTTTAAGAAACTGGTTCCTTAAACTCTGTACAAAGAAATTGCATTTAGAGATATAGTAACTGAGAGTATAAAAAGAAATTAATTATTTTGTCATTTTTAAAAATGCTTAGGCGTGGTAATAGCAGATCTTTACAAGATAGGTCAAAAAATGGTATCCTCAAGATTCAGGAGCACAACAAAAAAAAAAAAAGAAAAGAAATAATTTCTGTTGATGTTGTTCTTGTTGAGAAATGTTGTTCAAAAAGGCACAGCTGGCAAAATGGATTTTTAATGAAAGTGAAAAAAAAATTAGTGGAAGCTGTAAGGACAGAAGACCACATTAGGTTACCAGAAATATCTTCACCATAAACTATAATGATAATATCAAGCAATTTTGTTTCCCAGTACTATTATTATTTTTAACAAGTAAACAATGTAGCACGCTACAATTTACAATGTCAAAACCAAGTTTTAGTAAAAAACTTTTTAAAGTGACTTGAAATATAAGGACTATCAGACTATCACTGTGATAACAAAATCATATCTTTTAATAATTTAAAAAAACCCAAACACTTTCACTTCAGGTCATTCAGATCATCCAAGTATTTGTTAGGTGGGTACAATGATATCTTGCCACTTTAAGCTGCAGTAAAGCAGAGAAAGATAAATATTGCCCCTGAAATCCCACGGTTAGTAAACCTTGCCTTAACAGGCACTTACAGGATACCAGATCTTTTCCCTCACTGTCATTGGCACCTGTAAGTAGAAAACAAAAAACAAAACCAATGCACCAAGAGAAGACACACCAAGAGATTATCTCACTTCTGCATTGAATCCAAGGAGTAAACCCACACCAGAGGAAGCATCAGTCAGATGGATGGAAACAGTGAAATAACCTGGTAGAGTCTTCTATTGACATACGAAAAGACTCAGCTTAATTAATGTATAGTAGATGCAAAGGAGATGTCTGAATAGGAGATTGAATTTGGCAAGAGCAAAATAGGTACGTTTTACAGTGATGAACCACATACTTTTAGAACAGAATAGTGGCTGGCAGGAGAATCCCAATGCTAGCAGACGTATCTGTAGATAAATTTCACAAAGAGCTGTCTGAAAGAATTAATCTCTCTTCAGATCAGAAAGGCAGAGCAGGCACTTCCTTGTGTAAGCAGTAATGTCCCAGGCATCTCAGCACTTCAGGAAGAAATGTGAACTCTTCCTTTATGTAATCTAGATTCTTACATAGCTAAGCATGTCCTGTTACTTGCCTGTGGAGTTACATTCCACTAGGGAAAGTTGAAGAACAAAGTAAAAGAGTTGAAAGCTCTGCATTTCAGTTCATATTTTCGAGAATAAATGACATCCGCTTCAAACAAAACAAATAATCAATCCAAACCAAACAAAAAAACCCAAAAAAACCCCCAACAGTCAGGCAACAAACAACTAAGAAAGGGAAGAGAAAAAAAAAAAAAAAAAAAGAAAAGAACAACAAAACCAGAGAGAGAGAAAAACCTAAGTATCTGAATAGGAGATAGAAATAGAAAGGAGAAATGCTCTGATGCCAGCTGCTCAAAATACCCTAGGTGTGAAGTGGCAGACCCAGTGGATTTTGTATCTTTTTGTCTCGGTATTAAAAACCAGATAAAGGGTTGAATACTTCATGAGGGAACCAAGGGTTAATGTGACTCCAGATAGGCACACCTGGCCTAATGAAGTAGACTGCTAGATTCCTTGACAATGGGCTGAGCAGAACCTTTCAGAAAAGGAACTTCCAGAGGTCTCAGGACAGCACTGGTCCTTGAAGAATGACTTCAGGGCTTCAGTTTTTGCCCCGCAGACAAAATCATCCAGCTGAGGTTAGTAAGAACTACTGAAGAAATGTTGCAGCTAGTATCCAAAGAGTATAGTTCATACATTTTTGACATAAATAAAGCTAGTGATAGCAGCAAGCTTTAGTTTTAAAAGATGGACTTCAGATTTTAAAATTTTGGAGAGTAGTCTCCAGGTCTATCTCCCTTCACTAAGACATAGTAGTCCTTCACCATACATCATGCCACTAACATCCCATACGAAACGCATAAAATCCAGTTTCCAGATAAAAATATAATCCCAAGAAATCATCTTTCTTAAGCAGAACACATGTCCAGAAGTCAGCAGGAAGTAATAATGTACTACAGGCGCAGCTGGAAGAATCTGGGGAGATCTCAGAAAAGACAAGGAAAAGTAGATGCACATAAAAACCATTTGAAAGATACCAGACCTGGTTTAAAAAAAAAGCCTAAACATGAAAGCAGCAAAAGTGCACTCTCAAGTGGCACTCAAAAAACCCAAGGTTGTGGCCTCCATTTGCTATTGTCATGCTGAAAGACAATGAAAAGTTGTTGGAATACTGAGAACATGTATAGTGGAAGAAGTCCCTAGGGCCATCAGCTTACACATTAGGGCATATGAATGTGTGTTTTAACTCTCACACATAATTGTTGATTTGAACTGGTACCTCCTCTGATAATTGTGTTAGTATACTCAGTCATTTTGTAGCCAGGTCAGTCTCCGATTTTATTGTATTCAACAAGATGTGCCGGCAATAGCATCTCTTAAAATTTTTTAGTTTGTTTTGGGATGTAAAACCAAGAGGATGCAAATAAAGCAGCAAAATCTTGTTGAACTTCTAATAAGAAAATAAAATAGTTTTAAGTAAAACCTCTGAATCTTAAGTAAAAATACCTGAAGCCTGTGAAAACAGAAGCAATAAGGAAACTATTAAACTTACTAGCTGTTCTCTAAATTAATCTAGTTTGGAAACTATATATAGTTTCAAGCCAATTTTATGAAGAGTAAAACTTTTGTTTTGGGGCAAGAGAAGATAGTAAAGGCAAAAAAAAAAATGTAAGCTACCAAGACACATCAATTTGGTGTTAAATAATATATTAAGTTTCACATTTGAAAAAAAAAAACAAAACTTAACCACAATTATTTTTTCCATGAAGAATCTCAGAATATTGGGAAATACTGTTTTTTCCACAAACCAGAAAATGTGTTGTTTACCTTAACATGCCACTCAGGGCGAGAATTCATATAATCAAAGAGCTTCTGATAATTCTGGTACTGCTGATCCCATTCTGAGCTCTCGGTGTAGCGGAAATCATCTCCAAGTGGAACTAACAGAACTTTAGTACGGAAAAGCTTTGACTTCTTCCTGTACTGATCTAATATCATCCAAGCCCTTGAAGAGAGAAAAAAATAAGAGCAATTAAGAGCATTTGGCAAGATAATTCTTAGATACCAAATTGTGCATTAGGATGACCCTAAACAAGACATACAAAATTCTGTTATCTCACTTCGTAACAAAAAATTGGATGCAATTTTCTCCACTGGGACACCTTATCCAACCTACCATTGTTGCTAACACCATGTTAATTAAATCCTTCAATAAGTTTATCAAGCTTCATCTCAAGCAGCAGGCCTGTCTGGATCAATTTGTGTCTGTGCCAAAACTAACCTACAGTTCGAATTATGTTCACCCGCTTTATGTTTAGATAACAATCCTAATCCTCTCCAGCCCCTATTTACAAGAATAAGCAAGATCTTCCCATCCCCTCTGGCACCCTCCTTCAATACTTTTTTCATATCTTCATGTCCTTGCCCGCAAATTAATCTCAGAGGAACTCCAGCCTTAAAAATAAGAAAAATATTTCAGGAGGAAGTTTGCTGCTAAAAGTCACTGTTCTCCCTTCAGCCAGCATCTTACATGTCTTAGAGCCATCTCTCTTGAATCTTTGAGTCCTGAAAAATTAAACCCACTTTTATGCTTTTGGCCTTAAAAAAACCCGCAATCAACCCAGAAACAAAATACCCACACATGCACTCACAGAAAAAACTGCAGAATTATACTTTGGCACCTACTAATTCTAGGATTGGTAAACTAACAGTTCCACAGCAGCAGTATATTAAGAATCACAAGCCTGATATCTAGGTTACTGAGAAAGTCCATTTTCAACCCTCCCCTTCCAAGTCACAATTATTATCAGCATCTTCAGATGCTGATACTCTCTAATTAAAATTTAGATTTAAATGAAATTAAAATTTAGATTTTAAATGATTCCTATAGGAAATATAATCCATAGTAACATATTTAAGAAAACAGAAATACAAATTTCAAAATAGTAGAAATATTCAGATTCTAATGAGGTTCTTCTGTCTCTTCATGTCTTTTTAATAGATGATCTAGCAAAATCACCTTTCAACTCATGCTCTTAAAGAATTGCTGTGTAAACATTTATGCAGAAATTCTAGTCCAATATATTTGAAACCCCTATTTCTTCAAACAGCATGTCAGGGTTACTTATGTATCTGATTGCAGAAGTACTGTATAAACACAAGGTCTGACTGTATTCTGGAGCGAGAAAGGGGCCACAATATTAACTTTAGTTAAGGATCTACCAGAAAAATTGGCACAACACAAGATTTGGCAATGCTTCCTTCTAAGGAGCCAGTCTAACTCAAATTTTCCACATACAGGCTTTGGCTGAAAACATACTTTAGTGTTGAGGCTCTTGAAAAACACAGGTTATAGTTAACAGGATATTTGACTTTGACATCTCTCTTCAAAGTCCTCCTCTGGTTTCTTTCCAAATATCCTGCAAAATTCATCAGTATTCCTGCTCTCCCTTTGTTAAAGTACTGATAACTGTGGGATTATTACACATTTTTAAGAGAACAACAAGATCTTCCTGCATTATAAACCACTTTTAATTGCAAAAACACTGAAGAACATCAATTCAGATACATCCTTCTAGGTTTCTCCAAATAACTTCCTAAATCATTAATTCACACAGGAGTGTGAAAGAGCCAGCAGAAAGCTCCAGACAGAGTACAGTGAATGCAAAAGAAATACCTCTGGAGAAAAAAAAAATATTCCATTGAGTCTCATCAATTTTTTCCCTTTATTGTTCTCTGTGGAAACAGAATTTTGATTTTGATACATTTTGATATGTATCCTACCTACCTGAATGAAAATCTGAAAACCATGCAGGAGGATCAGGCCTGATAAACTTTTTGTTTTCAAGCTTTCAGATTATCACTGAGTGCTTGAGACCTTTCACAAGTAAAGGAAATCTACTTTTAATGCAAAACCCAAGTATTTGAGTAAATAAATACCAACACAATTAACATGGCTGGGTTTGACCCTTCCTATGTTGAAGGAAGAGAAGCAATAGCCACCTGAGTAGGCAATCACAAACATTAATCACCAAGTGACCATATCATGTGACCATAAAGATAAAAAGGCTGAGGGGAAAAACTGGACTTTTGAACAGTATCTGGTGAACAGGAAAGTCCATTCTCTACTTCTTCTCTGAAGTACATAACTTGCCATAAAGATTCTCTTGTATTTCATGCCTGGGATGGAGAGAGAAACACACCAAAACAAACTGTGCTTCTGAGAACAACTCATTTCCATTCAAGAAAAAAAAAAAAAAATCAATCAAAAAAAAAAACAAAACCCACAAAACAAACA
>JAODKT010001744.1:51378602-51402636 GCA_027576195.1 Cossypha heuglini | reverse complement strand
ATCTGTACTGGATCCCAAATCTGGAATTAAATAGAGTAAAACTTTAAAATAAACCCTCTCAGATTTGCCAAAAGTAAATCACTTCCACGTTTTCAGATTGTACTGGAAAGTTACCACATCAAGGCAATTTCTTATTTTGAATATAAATATCTTGAATCTATTTTTGTATGTATCTTATATGTATAAAGAGGGTAAAAACAGAGATACAACCAAGATTGGAATGTTCTAGTGAAGCACCAGCTGACTGGGGAACACAGGAGCAAACGTTAGGTGTGTTTTACCCAGATAAAACTTGTGTTTTTCAGAAACTTATAAGTAATAAAACACATCTTTTATATTTTGAGTGGATTAGAACAATAATTAAAAAAAAACAAGTATCAAAATAAAACAAAGGAAAAAAAACCCAAAAGCCAATCACTATGCTGCCACTGCCTCATTAGCACAATATTTGAATTAGCTGAAGTATTCCTCCTCCTACACTTTATTTCCACATAGTAGGAGAAAGAAAAAAAAAAGTAAAAACAAGTACAAGAAATTTTCACCCCTTTAACTTCTCCTATGCATATTTGCAAGGAACATGAAAGAATGGGAAAAAAAATAGAAGGTAAAAGCAAAAAAAAAAAGTGAAAAGAAAGGAAGATGAGATGAACAATAGCAATAGTATTGGTTTTACTTTTAGTGCCTTTCCTAACTCACAGATATTTTTATTTCCCCTTCCGTTATTCAAAGAGGAAATTTAAAAAAAAGAAAGAAAAAATCTCTTAAATTTAGCTAGATGAAAGTCTTTTTTTTTAACAGAATTGCAAGTTTAAAATTTTCAGGTCTAGACAAATTCTGCTAAATCTCTTCTGTAAATATTTCCAAAGTCTTATTCAAGTTCTCTTCATATTTTACTTGTGTAAATTAACAAAATAAATTGACATAAAGGAAGAACACATACCCCAGTTCTGTCTCCAAAAAAATTCTAGTGTCTTCTGTGCTGAAAAATGTTTTTTAATTGAATAATGAACTCTCTGTATAAGCATATTGGAAAATCCTGCACGCTTCAGAAGGTAGGCCATTGTTGGTGAAAGCCCAAATGGATCAACTGCCCATCCAGACTTTGGTTTTACTCCTTTTGACAAAAGAAAAAAGGAAAAAGGGAAGAAAGTTCTACTTTTCACTCAAAGAAAGTTATTCCCATAATTCAAATGAAAGTACTGAAGACAACATTTCCAAGATGCTACACCCAATTAAGCATTAAACCTCCTGCATAACTGTTGTATTATAAAAGCTAGAATTAAACAGCTAAACAAGAAAATCAAAGATTTTAAAAGTAAGGCATTCTAAAAAATAAAAAAAACTAAAAATAGTACTCCTTGTTGCTTCACTGCTTCAAATTTGCATCAAACATCTTTATTTAGAATCATTAATTAATACACATCTTCCTTCACTTAAAGTAGTTTACAGATGTTACAATTATAAAAGAAAGTTGAAAGAAAATTAATGGATGTGGATAGCTAAATGTGGTAGCTTGCTGAAATTTCATTGTTATTTAAATAATGTTAATCTTTTTGGCTTCAGAACTAATTTTTTTTTGTATTTATTAGTTTGTTAATCAATAGACCCATGCTGGTTAATACTCTCTTTTCATTGAACTTCATGCTTGTAAATAAAGAAGCTACATGTAACTTTTGTTTAATACATCAACATGGTTCCATTGGTACTTTCTACTGTCTTTCCAAAAGAAACACAGTAAGGAATGCATTACTCTTATATTAGGTCTTCCCTTCCCCCTCCAATTATGCCAAGCTGTGTTTATGGAAATTGCAATCTAAGAAAAACAGTGAAAGAGCTTTCCAAAATAATTTCAGTTAATTGGATGAAATAATGTCAATTTATTATTAAGGTCACTGTACAAATATTGTCTATATAAAAATGTTTCTCTCGCGGAACTAAACAAAAGAACATCCCAAAGCCAGCAAAACAATTCAGCCAATGTAACTGCAGCCAGTTATTCCTCAATTCTAGCATTAGTATGGGTTTAGGCTTTATAACTACTACTGCTGCTACTACATATTAATTTCTTTCTCTTTTTTTTTTTTTAAACCCTTACAGAGGAGAAACTACTGAACACAGAGTAGGCAGAATAGTTCCACATAAAAGCAGGATCAATTTTTTAGTAGTTTTAAGAGTTTTGTCAAGATTTAAAAAAGACAGAAGAGGTAATTAAAGACTGTTTAGATCAGACATGTGATCTAAAATTCAGCATGATATGTTGGTTATACCAACATAATATGCATGTCTTACATTGATCAACACAAAATGCTGTGCCATAAAATTTTTCAAATACACCTTGTCCAGGAACTTTTATCTGCAAAGAGGAATGGCAAATACCAGACTTGATCCTACAGCTCCTCCTGTAAGTGGTCCAATTTAATGTTTCAGGAAAGCTGAGTAAAAAGAACCTTCCAAGTACCTCAGAAGTTTTTTTTTAAAAGTACTTCCTTATTGACTTCTTGTATTAACATTGTTAAATTTTAGATTAATGTACACACCAAGGTTCTTTTCTAGCCACTGGTGTCCTTCTATCATTTGGTCAATTACAGCAAAATAATGAGAAGAAGCTTCATCAGGCATGACCCATCCTCCTGTTACTATTTCAAATTGTCCATCTTTTATTAACCTGAAAAATACATAAATCATATTCAGAATCTTCCATATGAAAACACACTCTTAAAATCAATTTCTGTACACTCAACAGGCCTTTACCAGCAATGTGATTCCAAAATCTAAATTGTTTGTGATACTTTCCCCACTGCACTACACTTCCTTAATCAAATGGGGAAAAACTGAACTGTTGAACAATGAAATATTTAATGCCCTTGTGCAGTGAAAACCAGCTCTACTGCATGTATCATATTAGATTATTTTTAATGAGGAAGAAGGCTGTTTCCTGCACAGATTACAAAAATAAAATATATGTGTGACAGCACTGAAGGCCAACTGAGCAAGCTGCTTAGACACAGCACATTTCAAGCACTGCTAATATCTCCCCATCTTTGATCTAATATTCTTTTTAGACTTTTAGAGAGCTGATAGATCTTGGAAGTTTATTGTATTGATAAAGGCTTCAGAACATCTCCCTCATTAAAATGCCTCTTGAAACAGGTCACAGGACAATCCAGTCTCTCTATTGACAGTGATCATAAAGAAGGCACTCCCAGCATCAGGTTGTCCCCACAGTTTCAGCATTTACATTGTTCACCAGCACAGAAGTGTTTAATGAATTCAAGAAAAAAACACAGTGAACTCATCAAAACTTAGGCCCATCACAGATGATACCCATGAGAGAAATGAAAAGCAACAAAAATAATCTCAAGTGCAGCTTCTCCAGGTCTTCTCCAGTCTGAAGTGCAGTTTAGCCAATACCCGACTCCTCTGAAATGAGCACATAGCTCCCTAGTGACTATCAATCACTGTTTACTGTGTTCCAAGGGGTATTTTTAATGTAAAAAACCCCACAGAGCTCTGCCATAATACTTACCTACTGCACATAATTTTTTTGTAATGTAGTTTTTTTTTTACCTAGATCCCAATATTTCCAACTTTACCTAACCTTTGCAGCTGTGAAGATCTCACAGACTTTATGCATGCTGCAACACATGCATCTGGAAGAGGGGCATGAGAAGCAGGCCATCTAGGATGAGCTAAGAACCATCAGTTCCTGTCTTAAAGCCAATAAAAATAAGAAAAAAGTCCCCACTTTTTAAAAATTCCAAACTAGATCCATACTGCAAGTTTATCCAAGGAGCCTGTTTCCTTGTCTTAATGCCTAGGCAAACCTTTCACTTCTGTATTCCATTTTGACTTGTGATTTTAAAAATTATTAAGAAGAGCAAGGGTGTAGAGTAAAGCAGTTGAATATTTATAAAACCCCTTTGTACTTAAACACAAAAGATATTCACAAATTTTTATTCAAAATAAAATCTCACAAAATTTTCATATAACAAGGAAAAAAATGCCATATATAAACAGCTAGTATGAAAGATTGTATATATTTTATTGTAAATTCCTTACTGTGCTTTCAAATAAAGATTATTATTGCTACTCCCTTACAATTTGAACATGATCATGGTTGTACATGGGAACTTTTAGTCAAATTTTCAGGCAACTCAGTAATTTGTCTCCACTTCTCTGAGCAGATTTCTGTTTTGCAACTGGGAGAAAACCAAACCAAGCCCAAAAAGTCAGAACTGAAGTAGTTGGTTATTCTAGCAATTCTGCATCACAAGTGAAATCTCAAGTTTACAGTGTAGTCAAATACACAAAGTCTCAAAACAAGATACATAGAAGAAAAATTAAATATTCAAACCTTTTAACTGCATCTTTTTTTTGGCTATCTATTCCTTCCCACCATTTTGAGAAGTAAGAAATCTCAGACCATATAAATTTCCTTCGTTTGTCTTCTTGCAGTTTTATAACCATGTTATTTAAAATGTGCTGTGTCTGATCTCTGAAGTAATCATCAAAAGTCTTCAGCCAACCTAGGAAAAAGAAAATATGAAATGAAGCCTATTTAGAGAACTGGCTTCTTAGTCTCTTTAGAGAGCAGTCTCTGAGAGAACTGGCTCCTTCTCACTCCCCAGAAAAAGCTAAGTAAAGACTGTTCTTAAAAAGCTGACATTTACATGCCATGGACAGCTTGAAGGGCTAAATTTCCAAGGAGTTTCTTTTTACAAAGATTACGTTTTATTTCCTAAATGTATAAACATATGGAATTATTAAACTTTTCACTTTCTAGTTTTACAATGCTTTGCACAGTAGAAAATTTGATCAACAGAATACATGGACTCAAATAATTGTGATTCAGTGAGATGCAAAGAAAAAAGAAATTTTAACCACATTTCCTGACTTTACAGTCTTACATAAAATTCTTTAACCTCTTCATAATACTTTGCATGAGAGAGTATATGCATCTTTCTTCACAGAACCTGTAACTACAGCTGAAAAAATTAAGTGTGTCTGCTTATTACTTACTGTAAAGTGTCAAAAGCATAAAATTAAAACATACTTTCTTTAGAGGAATGGAAATAGCTTGATACAAAAAACAGTTGACTGCAAATTACTTCGATGCAATAGTTTAAAGACTGAAAAAAAAAGGTGATGAATAATCTGAATTTGTGATCAAATTTCTTTCTGACCTCTACCCATTTCAGTCTGGGTTGGTTTTTTTTAATAGATGCTTCCACTTCAACAAATCAAGGGAATATTTTACTGATAATTACATTAAAAATGCCCACACGTATTAGACTACCAGTTTATAGCTTTATATCAGAAATTCTTCTGCAAGTGACAGTATCATCCTAACACAACTAAAGGAGGATAAATTAAAACCATCCTATGATATTCCTGTACAGAAATATATCATTTATAATAAACTATTTTAAAATATTTTCATATTGCAGCAAAAAAGCAAATTTACACTAAATTAGTCTTCTGAAACACTGTTTAAAAAGTAAATACACCAGCCTAACTAAAACACCAAGTTAAATGTCAAAGTAGCTGACAAAAGAATACAGTATGATGTAGGAAGAATGGTATTATAAATGAAAGATTGTTTTGCTTTAACATACTCAGTTTATTAAGCTAAAGAAGATTGTAACATGGTTAACACACTGAACTGAATACACTCCAGAGTCCTAGGAATTTTTACAGGTATTCACAGATTTAGCTGAAAGCCAACAGAAAGCCCTCTGTAATGTAATTACCATACATCTATTTATTTATGAATTGATGAAAAGAATATTCTGCATTGAAAAGGGCCTAAAACGATCACCTAGTCCAACTGCTTGACCACTTTTGGATTGACCAGGAAAAGTGTTATTAAGGCATTACCCAACTGCCTCTGAAACAATCTCCCCAGGAAGCTGCAGAGAGCAGTGAGGTCACCCCTGAGCCTCCTTTTCTCCAAACTGGACAAACCCAGACTGCCCAGCTGCCCCTCACTGGACAGCCCTTCCAGCAGCTCCACTGCCCTCCTCTGGGTGCATCCCAGTGCCTTCATGTCCTTCCTAAAGAGCAGTGCTCTAAACTCAATGACTTATAGAGACTCTTCAATTTTGCTTGGAGACGTACAATAAAAATTAAAAATCTAAATCTAAACATCTAAATCTAAATCTAAAAATCTAAATGAAAAAATAAAAATCTAAAATAAAAAAAAATTTAAATTAAAAAATCAGAAGCTAAACAAAGTAATGGATAAATCAATGTACAGTTGCTAGACAGATTATTATTTCACACCTCAGTCCCTAATACAACATAAAAATTTACACCTCAAGCTCATTCTTGTGCTTATCTACACACTAAGAATTTGCTCCCAGGCTGAAAGAAAAGTTGAGTAGGAAACTTTCAATACAAAGACAGTTTACACAGGGAAAAATTTCAGTAGTTTAAAGCTGCAATTACCAAGACTAAATACGCTATTAACAGCAAAATAACACTTTGAGGTTTAAATGTACATAAAGTTCTTTGTCAACATAAAAATCACAGGATCACAGAATCACCAAGGTTGTAAAAGACCTCTGAAATTATGAAGTCCAACTTCTGACTAATCACCACCTTATAAATCATATGATGACACTGAGTGCTATGTGCAGTTTTTCCTTTGACACCTCCAGGGATGGTGACTCCACCATTCCAATATTTAACAATCCTCTAAACAAGAGAAAAAATGGTACTGTCTTTCATATTATTATGCTAGGCTTGACGTAATACATATTGAGGACTTTGCCAGATACTTTCATTTTCTGCCAGCCTATCTGATAACTAGAGAGGGTACACACTGTTGAGCTGCTTGCCTTTTGATTCTCTCTCTCATGCTTTTCCTCAAAAGTGTGGAAACTTGCTATCTCCCCTCACCTCTGTGAGATTTATCATCATTATGCAGCTGTTTATTTCCTTGATTTTTTCCCCACTGTAATGTAAATTTACTTGACTCCAAGAATTGTCTGAATATCAACAGAACTCATTGCTCTGCAAAAAATCCTGAAACATTTAATTAGTGATTTGCCACTATTCCTGTCTACACTTTCAAGTTCAAATACTTACTTCAAGCTCTATCAGCTCCTTCCACTAGAGAAAGGCAGCCTTGTGTCTTAGCATGGTTGACACAGATGTAGAGATAAAGGGAAACTTTCAGGACAAAATCAGAACAGGAGCTGACAAATTAGCATTATTCAAAAAGTTACTTTATTAAGCAAAAGCACTTAACAATTTGATCACGACAAGAATCACAAATCTATATATAGCTAAAGTATTTAGGTACTGCTTACATATACCTACAAGACTCCTTTTTCACAATTCCTTTTTTTTTTCTTGTTGTTTAAAATTAACTGTTGAAATAAAACAAAATCAGCTTTTCAATTGCTTACTTCCACAAGTCACCCTCCACAGTTTAAGAGGAAATGTGACTTTAAAAATTTCTTGTTTCTGATGAAGTCTATTTTAATGAAGAGGCAGATCTCATGAATTTCTGAAATATTATGCCCATATATACTAGATTAATGCATTTTTGATAGAAGTTTGCATCTGTGATTTACTTTTCAGGAGATCATAATTAATTCCACTGAGTCTAAAATTCACACATCAGTGACGCTTCTTGCAACACAGGAAACTTGAGTAATTCATTAATTTTATGCCAGTATTAAGTAAAACCATTAAGTTTCAGCTAGCACTATACAGCTTTCCAGAAAATAAAAGCATCCTCTTTGCAAATACATTAGTGGAACTTTAGTTCTTGATCTTTAAAATGTACACCCAGGCTAGCAAAAATTATCAGTAAATTTTTTTTTTTTGCATTTGTGCTTGATTCTCAGCTAACTAGTTCTGGTGAGAAGACACAGTTAAGCCACTGTTGTGATAGCTGAGGAAGTAAAAAGTATCATAAACTGTGAGGATGTCCTTGTTCTTTATTACATCCAAGCTCCACATAATGCAATAGTAAAACAAAGTTTTTTCATAAAAAAAATACAGAAAAAAACCCACCAAGAACAAAAATCCCAAACAAACAAACAAAAAAAGAACATGTAGTCACAACTTCTTACCTCTTCTAAAAGAAGAGCTCTAAAGAACTTAAGCAATGTGTGCATATGCTTAATTGATCAGGCAATGGCAATAAGGCAAATACTAGAAATAAATCCAAAAGCTAAGTTTTAACTTACATTTCAGTAAGTACGATTACACATGAAAATAATTTGGCATTAGCTCCTTTGCAGATTCAGCATTTTTAAAAGTCCCTTATTTTAAAGTAGAGAAAACACTTTTTTTTTTTTAATTCAGAAGAACTGCATCATCATTCTATGATGTAAAATACAGAACAAACATACAAGTTAATATTTTATGGATGTTTCTGACATAACACTTCAGTGCTAATTTTACCAAAAAGTATCTTTGCAACAAAGATGAATGACTCATAGCCAAGACTCTGAAATAAAACTTGAAAAAACCTGATGATAAGGCAACCTCATACTAAAACAAAAGTCGTATAAGATTGTTTCTCATTTTTCTGTTTCACATAGTCAAATCAGAGAAAGAGACAAAGTCCTCTGAAACATTCCTTTGTTAAGGCATTCATTCTAATTTGAAAAAAAATTAGGTACATGAGCTTGTTCCTGCCAAATATGTACCAAAATAAAATAATTTAGGTAGAAGAAGATATCCTGAAATTAAAAAATATGACAGTGTATTTACTTTTCCAACAGCATACCATAACTTGCAAAAGATCTCTGCTCAGGTTAAAACAAGAATAATTTGATTTATCAGGATTAATTTCCTAAGCGTAACTAAAAATACGAATGATTGCACATTTCACAAAAAGTAAAATCTGCCACTATCTGTGAGATACTACCAAAATTATAATTAGACTTCTTACATTTTAAGTCCTATGCAATATCTACTTTTGCTTTTGTACATGTCAAATCTGGTGCCATCATAGCTAAGATGGAAAGGAAATTTCTACTGATAAGCAGTCAAAAGTGTCCTTTCTGTAACAGTCCTGTCAATTTTCGAAGGAACTGCACCTCTTCTGCAAACACAAAAATACTGAGAAATAAGCCAGGAATAAAACTCAAATTTCCCTCATTCAACATGTCAAGAAAAACTTGTGAGCTGCCCATTTCTTGTATTTTGGTGGGTCAAACAACAGTTTAAGCAATCTGTGTTCCAAACATGTCAGGAAAACTAAGAAGTCACTAGAAAAACATATCCAGACCCAGTGAACAGAAAACATATGTGAAACTCCATGGTGTATTAACAGCATGAAATTTTACGGTCAAGTTTTCTTATATCTTAACACTGACTTAGGTATATGTAGATTTCCTCCTGAGAAATGGAGACTGTCTTAAATAATAACAGGTGATTTATGTGAGTAGTAGTAAGGCAAAGTTACCAGTGTTTTACACAATTGATGGAGTGTTAAAAAGTAGTGTTTAGTTCTGACCTATGTGCCCATACATTTGCACATGGGTTGAGAAGCAAGAGAAAAATCTACTTCAGTCACTTTCAATTTCACTAAAGTGCTGCTTATACTAGATCTGTAAGCACCACATTCAGCAAGGAAATACTCTTATCTAGTACACACATATATTAGAAAGCTCAAAAGTTTATATTCTTAAATAGTTTAATGAGAAGTCATTACCAAAATCATTACAGATCAATAGATGCTAGAGGTGTCTTCCCATCCCTCCAGTCATATCCAAGCCTCATCTTTCAAGTCCTTCTGTGCTGATTGACAAACTCATCATCGCTGAGCAGAGCTCTCCCCTCTGCATTTCAACTGCCTCCTCCACTTGAGGCAGCCACAAAAAGCACAGTCGAAGAAGGAGAGAGCCAACATAAGGCTCAGCAGGTTATACGCTCTCCCCTTAATCTGCTCCTGGCAGAATTGCACCTACCTGTGATAGCCATAATCTCACACAACAACCAAACTTCTCTCCATGATTTAAGATTAAGCTGCACTAGGTGAGTCCTCCAAAAATCAGACATGATACTAAGGTGCTCAAATCTTTATCAGCTGCCAGCAACTAACGACAATTGTGCCACCACTGATCAAAAGTCTGAAGGGGACCCACTCTCAACACTTATTTCCCAAAATGGGTAAACACATTAGCTACTTCAGAGAGAAGCACAAAGACCCCAAGTTTGCAGTTCATGGCTAAATTCACACAGAAGCAGCTAACCCAGATTTACCATCACAAAGTGTTTCAGAGCACCGGCAACATTCAGTCATCCCTCCAAAAAAGAAGGTGGAACCTAAACCCACTGCCTTCCCTACTGATTGTGTTCCACAGATTTCACAGAGTGACTTAGATTGGAAAGGGCCATGCAATTTCTAGCCCCCCACCATGAGCAGGGATGCCACCCCCCCCCGACAAGGTTGTTTCAAGGCCTTTTCTCTGCCTTTGAGCTACACATTCTCGCTACATAACTGGTTATATGATAAGTTAAAGAGAAAATAGCCTCAAATGAGAAAACATAAAATCTAACGAGAACTTAAAGCTTCTGCATCTAATATAGTAATACCTTTACCGACCCCATTTCTTGGTAAATATCTTTCACATACATTGTTGCACTGTACGTTCATGATGACTTAAACTTTTTTTTCCAGAATGCATTTCCTTTGCACAATGCTTTTAATTCTCTGTGGGAGAGGAATAAGGTAACCAGTAGTTATACAGGAGATTCCAGATGTTACAGATATATTTCTCTTCTTTCAAGTGCTTGTTAATATGCAATTTCATACTGCAAAAAAATTCCACAGGAATGTCCTTAAAAAGCAGTATCAAGTAATGAGATTTCTATAAAAGCCTTTACAAAAGCAAACAATAACCAGTCTCACACAAACACCTTTGGCGAAGAAATGGTTTACTTTTACCAGGGTTCTATCCCAGTTTACATCTACTGAATATCAACTGAGAAGCTTGAACAAGCCAAGAGATATTTAGGTTGTATGCAAGAGGAGATACTGCTTTCTTCATTTTAGTTGCTGCTGGTGAAAGATAGACATGATTTTATTGTAAAGGCACGAAGAACTTACACACTAAGAACAAAGACTTGGGAACAAAAACCAGACACCACCAAGAAAATCAACTCTCAATGGCGAATGACAGTAGCATTAAGATTTCAGGCAAGCCCTTGTGAACAACATATTCAGGAAAAAGTAGCAACAAAATGATGAGAGACAGCTACCATAACTTCACAGAATTTTTCAAACTCTGTTATTGAAGGGACAGTCACAGGGAGGACTTCTCTCACAGATGAAAGAATAAGCACCTTACTTTAGATCTAATTTATGACTCCCTCCAAGACAAATGTATTAAGTGCTTGTAAAAATCCATCACTGAAACTATGCTCACTATGGCCCACATCCCTATATCTGGAAGAGGGCCAGAGCAGTGCTTGAAAGGGCAAAATAGAATCAGATTAAACTTCCTTAACTGGAACTCTCAGGTATACCAAGAGGCATCACTCATATGTAAAATTAAGGAATAACACATGGCTAATATACTTCCTAAGTAAAAAGGAAATTCCAACTGAAAAAAAAAGGAAATTCCATGATTGATAACACAAGAAGTTAAACAGGAAAAGACATTGGTGAAGTTACTTCTGGTTATGGAGCAGTATTTATACTTTATCTGTCTTAAAGGTTTACTACTTTTAGTTACTCACAGACTCCTTTGGAGGGCTTGGGACCATGGGTGGTTTTGGATGCATTTTTAGTGGGATTTTTTGGTTGATACTTTTGGTGGTGTAGGTGTTTTTTATCTGGGACACAGTCTTTTGTTTAGTTTGCTATTGCTGGGGGGTGGCTGTTTGGAATTTTTTACTTGTGTGCTTGTATGGGTTTTATTGGTATTTTTGTTGTTTGGTTGTGCTTTTTAAGCATAGGCCAAGAACCAAGAAGAATGCCATGGAGAGGGCCTCTGGATCTAGAGAAAAAGCTTGTTATTTTCTGACTTTCCAAAAGGTGGTATCATATTTCAAGCCTCATGGCAAATATATAGTAAAGTTCAAGGCATTTTTCACTGAATGAGCTTAGTAATTTTCATCTGAATTTGGAGACTGAGAAGAGAGGTGGCCATCATCCCAACAATTCTACTATTTTGGGGACCCTTTGTATAGAAGCAACACAGAGCTATTCAGTCTCCTAGTTTCAAAAGACATACCTAAAAATCTGGGGTCTCTGATGAAGTTCTGCATAGCCTGATATTAATGGCCTTTAATTGTCCAGCTTACCCAACAATAGGTTCCAGAATGCATGGCCTGCTTGGCATACAGTGAGGAGGAATTTAATTTTTAGTAGCTTATGGTAGTCACTACCCAAATAGTCACAGAATAATTTGGATCAGAGAAGGCTTCTATAGAAAATCAAGTCCAATTATTAATTTAGTACCACAATGTTCACCACTAAACCAGGTCCCTAAGTGCCCATATCCACCTGCTTTTATGAGCACTTGCAGGAATGGCTCTTCTCTGGGCAGCCGATTGCAATGTTCAAGCATCCTTTCACAGAAGTTTTTTCCTAATATCCCATCTAAACCTGCCCTGGGCACAACTTGAGCAGTTTCCTCTTGCACTGAAACTTGTTACATAGGAGAAGAGCTCAATCCTCACCTGGCTATGACCACCTCTCAGGTAGTGGTAGTGATAATGTCCCTCCTGAGTCTCTTCTTCTCCAGGCTAAATGCACAGAGACTCCTCAACAGACTTGTGTTCCAGACCCTGCCCCAACCCCATTCCCTTCTCTGGGCACACTCCAGTCCCTCAGTGTTCCTCCAGAACTGAGGGGCCTAGAGCTGGACACAGGATTTGAGGTGTGGCCTCACCAGTGCCAGCGCAGGGGGATGGTCACTGCCCTGCCCCTGCTGCCCCACTATTGCTGGCACAGACCAGGTGTCCTTGGCCTTCTTGGCCACCTGGGCACAGCTGGCTCATGCTCAGCTGCAGCTCTCCAGCACTGTCAGGTTTTCCGTCGGGCAGCACTCCTGTCACTCTGTCCCCTGCCTGTAACACTGTATGGAGTTCTTGTGATCCAAGAGCAGGACCCGACATTTCACCTTGTTGAGCCTCATACAGCTGGCATTGGTCCCTATCCAATCTGTCTGGATTCCCCTGTAGAGCAACAATCTTGTTGTGAGAAGTGGTTCAGCAAACTCAGAAAACTCATATTTCTCAGATTCTTCAGAATGAAGGCTCAGTGGGGCATTTTTCATAAACAGAACTGGTGCTACAGGATAAACCAAATCTTATTAAGGCACCCGATGCCAAAGCCTGTCATACACAAAAGGTGTTGTCTGTTGTTGTGGTTCAAGCCTATCTGGAAATAAAGGCCTTAGGGCCACTCCCCTTCCCTGACCTCCCTCTGGTGAGAAAGAGACAAAAAACTGGAAGAGAGATACAGAAGGTATATAAATAAAAAAAAACAAAATTAAATTACTAGAACCTGCAGTAAAAGTACCAGTAGAAATGAAATATTAAAAAAAAAAAAAAAAAAAAAAAAACCAACCAGTGCCAGAACAGTAAGCCCCTATTGAACCTCATGACTTGAATAGACCCTGGTGAAATTATCTGTAAATCTCTTCACAGCTTACCTCAGGACATTCCCCTGCAGCTTCTAAGCCTCATGCCCTTGAGAATTTACCTCAGCCTGCACTGTGCACAGGGTGTTTGCTCAATTCAGGTGAAGACATTCCGGGGGGCAGATGTGACACCAGGAAACTGGCCTCTAGTGGACTGCCAACAGTCCTGTACCAGCTAGTATATGTTCTTAGCAGAAAAAAGGGAGACAGGTAAACTCCAAACCCTGTTCTAGCAGACCCAAGAGAATGAGTTCTGTATATTGTTTTAGGATTTCTTTGATTCATCATGTGCCCGTAATGAAAAGAAGAAGAGTTGCTTCTTTCTAGAGAAGTTTTTAGGAGAACTACAACCAAAGAGGAAATAAATGGACATAGGTTCAAAGACAGTTCAATAGATAGGCAGATCTAGGTTTATGCTGTGATTATTTACTCTGAATATTTTTATCATATCCATACTGCATTAATACCTGCCATAACTGGACAAAACAGTAGTTCCACATTCCAGCACTCATTTACTTTGAAATGCTATATACGTGCAAATAAAAGCAATTTATGTTCAAACTACCATACATTCACTCAGATCCACAGTACTTCATATAAAAAAATAAATTTTAGAGAGATATACAGTGGTAAAATTTAATATCACTTAAATCATGGCTTTCTATGACAACAACCAGTGCTACCAGCCTCTCGTGGTCAGTGTACATATACTAGGGCCTCAGTGTAGCAGTATAGTTCACTTTTTGGTAAATTTTACCAAAAAATGATTCCAAAATAAATGAACATTTCTCCATCTTGTTTATTACACTGTAAACCCACTTGAGTGGAAATGAAATTATGTAAGCATACCTAGATTTCTGTTTAAATCTAGACTTTTCATTGTCCCACTATAGGCTGGGGTTTGCACAAAAAAGTGAAGAAAGTGTCAAAAAACTTCAGATTTGCCATTGTTGCATCTTCTAAAAGCACATCTCTTTAGCACAGGCTAAGGGTTAAATATCTATGACAATCCAAAACATCAAAATAAGAACTGATGAAATTTAATGCAGTAATGTATAAACTGAATGGCTTATCAGAAACTCATGTCACTTTTCAGTTTCAACACTGAAGTTTTGCTCAAGTTAATAAATTCAGTAGACATACAACTTATGTCATAACAGTTGTCATTGGAACCCAATGGCACTTGAATCATACATCTGTTTAACTGCCTTGCTAGACTTAAATCAAATATAGTATGCTTCAAAAAACCCCAATTCTTAACAGAAATAGCAATGCATTTCCTAATCCAAAAGCCTCTGTCTAGATCCTCAAATCAATACAGTTAACATATTACCTGGATCATTATGTGAGTGGGGCACAACAAAAACTTGAAGTGGTTCGCTGTCCCATTCGTTTTCATTGTATGTGATATCAAATCCTTGTTTCCAAACGCCACCATCTGGATTATCAAAAGGAAGAATGTCATAGACATCCAGCATCTAAAAAAGAAAAATTAAAGGAATATAAAACATGAATTTACAGAAACAGTTCTGCTATTAAAAAACAAAGCTGTTTTCACCTAAAATGAATCAGCATGTTCATTACAGAGGGAGAGATGACTGCCAAATGAATAGAAAACTGACAAATGAGAGCAAGTTTCAAATCACACTAGGACACCCAAGACACAGCTGCCAGGAAAAGGAGCATTTGGCAGGCTCTGTTCTGAGGAAACTGACATTGATTAGATAAACAGTAGGATTAAGAGCCTTAAGTCACAAAAATTATGGGAGCTCACAACAGCATTGGGCAGGAGGGTATGAAGAGGATTATACAGAATAAGACAGTACAACAAACAAGGGAATGCAGGAAATGAAGAAAATAAGCTGAGCAAGAAGGAATGACAGCATGAGAGGCAAATGTCAAACTTACAAAAAGGAAGTGAAAGAAGCTATCAACAAAAATGTTGATAACTACAGCCAGTTGCTAAAACAAAGCTTCTTGTACATTTCCTGTTGTCCAGCACACTAACAGCACAGGAAAGGATATATTTCATTTGTCAAGGCAAATAAAAAGGTTACAGATAAATAAAGCAACTCTAGAAACACTGTTACAAGTTCCTATGAAACCTAGGGAACGCCATATAAGTTCAAAAGAGAGTCTACTAATATGAGATTCAAGGAAAATTTTTTTTGGTAGGGCTCTGGTTTGCTTTTAAGAAAGAAAACAAGAAACAAACATGAATTGACATCAGACAAACAATTCCTAGTTTACTCTAGTTTAAAAACTAAACTTTAATCAGTTCCAAACCCGTGTGTTAGAATACAATGGTACATCTGACAAACTTTCTACACAAACCAATTTATCTACACAAAAAAAAGGACTTCTATAGCAGTCATTCACTTCTTCAACTCCACAAGAGTTAAACTTTCCCAGTGTTAAGGTGCTTTCTGCCCTGCTGGGAAAACTTAAAAAAACTACAGACATCTGAAACAAATATCTGACCAAATAAATTAAGGCCTTGCAATTGTTGACTTTGGCCTCCACCCAGCCTATCTCTCATTTTTCCTCATCAACAGGACATGGGGAGAAATATAAAATATTATGGGTGCAGATAAAAACAGGGAAGTCACTTACCAATTTTTATCACAGAAAAAACAGGCCTGACTTTGGGAACATTAAATTAATCTGTTGCAAATTAAAATAGAGTTGGATAGTGAGAGATCAGCCATAATGTTTCCTCTCTCTCATTCTCTCCTTCTCACATTTTTTTTCCTGCTCCAGCATGGGAGCCACAAGCCACAGCACATCAGGAACTCCTCTAGTGTGGATTCCCCACAGGCTCCAGTTCCTCCTGAAAATATCTACTGAAAATAAATACTCTGGCAGAGGTTCCACACAGGTTTCAGGGAAACACTTGCTCTACTGTGGTCTTGGTCTTCCCAACCTGCTTCAGTGACTAGATTGCCTTCTCTGCTTCCTTCACCAAGATCCATGGTGTTCACAGGATATTTTCTCTGCATTTTTCAGTCTTATACCACACTGGCAGCAGCATTATACCCTCTCTTAAAACCCATTCTGCCCAAGGTACTGACATGCTTTGCTGTGGTGAGTCTGGAGCTGAGTCTGGCACAGGGCAGGACTGGCCTCTCCTCACAGATACTGGAGACCCTCACTGCCAACACCTGGACATCTGCACCCAGTACATTCCACCCTCATCTCTGAGAAACACTTACTTAAGAACAGTCAATAAAATATATATTCATCACAAAAATATACATAAAATATATATTCTTCATAAACTTTACTTACATTTACAAAAAGATCCTAACATTTCCCATACTGAAATCAAAGTGACATAAAAATCCTGAGAAAGTGGAAATTTTTACACACACCCACAAACAAGGTAAATCTCCACTCCTTGTCCTTTCATCTCATAAGAACAACAAAAGAATCCCCACAGTTATTTCACTCTGGCAATATGCAGTCCAAGTTTTGTCCATCACAACTCCCTATCTCTTAATCCTCAAGACCCAGATTTTGGTGCTTAAAGGAAGAGTAGTGAGCTGGCCTTGGATGGGCTGGAATCTGACAGCCAGAAAAGGTCAATCCACCACAGGCCTTTAGCCTAAGGTGTAAAGGAAACTAAATAATGTAAGAAGAGAATACAGCACAGTAATCCTACATCTAGCAGAGTCCCAGCCGAGCGTGCAATGTGCACTAGATATCTACAACCTGTGAGAGATTCCATGTACACCAGACATCTATGGCCTGCATGAGATGGTCTTGTCACATCACTGCTCCCCCAGGATTGCCAATCTTTGGACAACATTGATTAGTAGAAAACACAGGTGCAATACTTGAAGATTTGTTCATTCTGTACTGTCAGCTTGAAGGGCCCAAGTAAGAGCTATGCTGAAGTTGGCTAGCCTAATAGCATATATTCTAAGTACATTATTAAGCTAATATAATGAATAAATAATACATATTATATACTAGATAATATAGATAGCATTTTATTATTACATATTTTCTAAATATGGTATTTTCTAAAATCTGAGTTCAAAGAACTGTATTTTTTCTCTGCAATACAATATTCTGAAGAAAATGTAAGTTCATACTTCGTAAATTTGCCAGTTAATAATAAATGGCCTCAATAATGATAAACTCTTTGGACACCTCAACCATGAAAATACTATTTCATTAAAAAGTAGTAATTCATGGAATTTCACACATTGCTATGAGTTTTTCTTATGGATGGAGTCTGAATTTAACCAGCAACTTTCTGTACTGTTCAAGACACTAACTTTTGCAGTCATAACATTCATAATTTTTTCCCTAACATCTACAACTTTACATCTATTTCAAATGAAGCTGATATGACTATGAGCTCAAGACACAGAAACTGCAGTTCAGGAAATAGGTCTTGGAATCCTTATCAACAGCTGTCTGAAAAAACTGTTTTGATGACCTGACCCATCATCTAGAGATGTTTGCTGCCTTGCAAAGGCCTGAATCCTGGATATTGTAGAGGAACTGTTGAAGCTTGTCCAACTCAATGGCTACTATCCCTTGTTGTACTCCATGTGGGTATCAGTGATACTGCCAGAGGCAACACAGACTGCATCAAAACTAACTGCAGAATTCTGTAGGAAATCAAGGTCACAGTTGGTGTCCTCTTCTATCCCCAGTGTTGGAGGTAAGAGTGTGAGAGGAGGACACTGTTAGTACAGATCAATAACTGGCCTCAGAGTTGGTGTTTGGGGTTCTCTGACCCTGTTTTCAGATCTGTGTCTGCTTGGGCAAGATGAGATCCAGTTAAGGGCAGCAGAGGTACCTTTGCCAGGAAGGTGGCTGAGCTATTTAGGACAGCTTCTGGCTAAGGGGGATGGAGAGAATCAACAGCAGCCCTGTGAGGGAATAGTGCTCAGGAATGATATCATATGGAAGGATTTTTAAAAATATGTAATATATTAAATCAACGAAACAGGGTCACCTCCAATATTTGTAGATAAGCAAGGAAGTACCCACAAGGCACAATCAAGCAGAAATCCCCAAAATCCTTCCTAGGAAATCAGGATGGTGGGGTGCCTCTCTGAAGTCTTCCTGGCCTGTATCAGAGACAATGTGGCCAGCACAATCAGGGAAGTGACTGTCCCTCTGTACTGGGCACCTCAAATCCTGCATCCAGTTTTTGGGCCCCTCACTGCAAGAAGGACTTTGAGGTGCTGGAGTGTTTTTGGGGAAGGGAAGAGAGTTGGGAAAGGATCTGGAGCACAAGTCCAACGAGGAGCACCTGAGGGAGGTGGGGGTGTTCACCCTAGAGAAATGGAGACTCACAGGGAGCCTCATTGCTCTCTACAGCTCCTTGACAGGAGGGTGCAGCAGGTGGGGTCGGGCTCTGCTCACAGGTAACAAACAACAGGACAAGACAGCCTCAAGATGTGCGAATGGGACATTTAGATTTGAGGAAAAAATTCTTCAGGGAAAGTGCGGGTGAGCATTGGCACAAGCTGCCCACAGAAAGGGTGGAATCGCCATCCCCAGAAGTGTACAGGAAAGCAACTGGATATGAAGCTTAGGGACATGGTTTAGTGATGAACACATTAAAGATTTCCTTAGATCCAATGGCTCTAAGGGTAAGAAGCCAACAGAGAACTTATGGGCAAGGACTAAAAAAGCAGACCAGTATGGGCGGCAGTGTAGTGGATGTCTGCAACAGGCCATCTGATCAGGGGTAACAAGTGGAGGAGGCTCTCCACAGACATTTGTAGGGCCTGGTCCTCATGGGGAATTTCAAACACCCTGTTCTGTGCTCAAGGTACAGCACAGCCATCCAGAAGGTTCCTGGAGCACAGCAGTGGCATACTCCTGATCCAAGGGACCAAGAAGGCAGTGAGGAGAGGTGCTCTGCTAGACCTCTCACTTGCCATCAGTGAAGGACTGATGGGGCTGTGAAGCTCAATGGCAGCTCTGGCTGCAGTGACCACAACATCACAGAGTTCAGGACTCTGAGAGAAGGGAGGGAAACAAAATACAAGATCACATCCAAGGACTTCAGAAGCACAGGCTCGCTACACTTTGCTGGCAAGATCCCACAGCATAAGGCACTGGGGTGGAAAAGCAGCTGGAGAAAATTGATTAATGTCTCCTCTGGTAATAGTATCATCTCCTCCAAATTGAAGAGAAGTCCATCCCAACAATTAAGAATTCAGGCAAAAATGTCTGAAGGCCTACATGGATGAACAAGGAGCTCCAGGCAAAATTCAGACACAAAAAAGACGCCTATAGAGGGTGAGGACAGAGACAGGTAACAAGGGAATGTGGTGGATTGATCCCAGCTGGATCTGAGGTACTCACCAATACCCTCTGTCAGGCCCCTCTACAAGTGGGCAGGGGAGTGAAAATATAATGAACGGCTCACGAGTCAAGATAAGGGCAAGGAGAGGTCACTCACTGATTACCACCATGGGAAAACCAGACCTGGCTTACAGAAATTAGTTTATTTTATTACTAATCAAAAGCAGAACATGATAAGGAGAAGTAAAACAAATCCTAAAAACACTTTCCCCCCAGCCTTCCCTGCTTGCTAGGATTAACTTTATTTTCAATTCTCTACCTCTCCTCAGTGGCAGAGAGATGGGGAAGGGGGGTTATGGTCAGTTCATCACCTGTTGTTTCTCCATCCTCTTCCTCCAGAGGGAGGAGTCCTTCCCTCACTGCAGCATGGAACTCGCCCCATGGGAAACAGCTCCCCATTAATTTCTCCAGCATGGGTCCTTCCCATGGACTGTGGTTCTTCATGAACTGCTCCAGCACAGGGTGCAGTACTTGAGAAGCAGCCTGGGCTCCCCACAGAGACCCAAGCCCTTCCAGGAAACTCGCTCCAGTGTGGGCCCCTCTCCACAGGCCCTCAGGTCCTGCCAGGATTCTGTTCCAGCATGGGCTTCCCATGGCATCACAGCCTTTCCTGGGCATCCCCCTGCTCCAGTCAGGGTCCTACAGGGGCTGCAGATGGATCTCTGCATCCCTATGGATCTCCAGGGGCTGCAGGTGGATCTCTGCATCCCTGTGGATCTCCAGGGGCTGCAGGTGGATCTGTGCATCCCTGTGGATCTCCAGGGGCTGCAGATGGATTTCTGCATCCCTGTGGATCTCCAGGGGCTGCAGGGGCACAGGGGCTTCACCATGGTCTGTACCAGGGGCTGCAGGGGAATCCCAGCTCTGGCACCTGGAGCACCTCCTGCCCCTCCTTCTCCACTGACCCAGGGGTCTGCAGAGCTGCTCCTCTCAAATGGTCTCACCCCTCCCTTCTCTGAGCACTATTTCATCTGCACAATAACTCTTCCTTCTCACATCTGTTATCACAGAGGCATTACCTCCATGGCTGATGGGCTTGGGCTTGGCCAATGGTGGAGCTGTCCTGGAGCCAGCTGACACTGGGTGTGTTGGCCCAGTGTGGGGGGAGCTTCTGGCTGCTTCTCACAGAAACCACCCAATAACCCCCCCACTACCAAAACCTGGCCACACAAACCCAACACAACTAGTAACTTTTCATAAAGTGGAGGGTGAATGTCATAATTATGAAACTTACACTTTTTTTCCTCCTACATGATGAAAGTGGCTGAATTCCTGCTTTAAATGTGAAATTTGTTGGTGTTAACTGTGGAAACTTAAGCTGTATAATTTGTTGGCAATCTTTGCAAAATTAAAAGCAAGTGTATGGGATTACATGCAAAAGTCAGTTACTAGCATCTGCTTCAATGCTGTATTGTAGGGGAACAAAAGGAGAAGGATGGATTCAGAAAGATTCACAGGTAGGTAGTAGTGATAAATGGTAAATATAGATAAATGGATAAATGATAAATAGCTACTCCACTGCTAGGGAAATTGTCCACTCAGGACATTACCATTAGAATTAGAAAGACTTTATGAGAAACAGCAGGTTTTGTCATCAGCAATATCTAAATATTGTCAAATGCAAACACCTGTAACCATTCAAGCATCAAGGCTCAGAAGAGAATGAACAGGACAGTCGACATTTTTCAGGAAGTTCCAGTTTCTGTCCTTCAACTACCAAAAAAGTTCAGATTTTGGGGAGACTCATCCATCAGACAGCCAGTCATAGCTCCCAGGGACAGGACATAACTTTGTCCTCATTGAATCTGGATGAAAAAGGCTGTGTACTAGGCCATACAGTAACTGGTGACCCGGAAATCATGTTTTCACCACAAGTTTATATATTTTTGTCAGGTCTGATGAAAGCCAAAGGCCCAGATTTTCACATAGTCACCATGATTTGAAAGCAACTTCAAAATGGTAACTCCAGGTGTTGGTTCTCATAATGCTGTTTCTGAATTTTGAACAAGATAATCCAAAATGACCACCCTTAGAAGGCAGGTTAAGTCGCTATTTTTTTCCCAGTTAAGCATTAGAAAGCTGCGTGATTTGTTTCAGTTTATCAGTTCTACAACTGCTTAAAAATAGCAGCATTGGACCAGACTCCTCAGGGCTGTGGTCACAGCACCAGCCTGTCTGAGCTCAATAAGCCTTTGGACAACCCTTTCAGGCAGTGTGTTGTGACTCTTAGGGGTGTCTCCTGCACAGGGCCAGGAGCTGGACTTGATGATACTGATGGACCCCATAAAACTCAGTTTTTTCTATGATTCCATAATTCTACAAACTGTTAAGCTGCATTCTGACTACTAATCAACAGAATTTTTGCACTCCTTTTATTGAAAATCATGCAGTTTATGGCTTCAAACTTCTCTCTTTTCAATTCTATTGCAATGAGACATGTGGCTCTCTTTGTTGGAAGTGAAGAATTTGCAATTTTATGACTGAATGTGAAAATTATCACTCTTTAGTTTGTCTGTTTTCTTCTTGTCTTGCTGAGCAGTCTGCTCCTGCTGCTGCAGAGAACTCTCTTGTGTCAACCTTGTGTTTGACCTTACAGCACAGGTTACCCTTGCCAACTAGGAATTCTTCTGTGGATGGCACTTCGTCTGGCTGTTCAAGCTGTTAATTAATTTTTCTTCTTAAAACATCATTGAAGCATCTCACAAAGATTCTTGCACTGATGAGAGGGGGTGTACATTTGCTAGTGAGTAAGCAGAATGATAAAGTCTCTGAGCCACTTGTGCTGCTCATGGGAAGGAGAAGCAGTGTTGCAGGATGAGGTGTTGACCTTGGTGACTGGCCATAGTTTTCAGATCACATTTCTAGCAAAAATGTGCTTTCACCTTCCTTCTCTTTTCTATCATTTCCATCCCTTTTGTCCAGGGAAGAAATTCAAACATTCCCTGGATTGCTACACAAGGACTTTCACCTTTGTCTTCTTCTCTTCTGCAAGCTTTTTCCCTTGGAATACAGTTTTGAGAGGAATTTGGAGGAGAGAGGGCTGCTGTGGAGCAAAAGTGCTAATTGGCATGGGCATTGATGACAGCGGTAGGTCTTTCAATGAGGCTTCTGGTTTGTTCATCCACAGAGTGATACAGAAATTCTCTTGGATTCATGGATGCTACAGATGGAAAAGTCATATTTGGTCATCTGGTTCATCCATCTCAGAGCACAGGGTTATTCAGCAGGACATATGTTTCTAAAAATTTGTCCAACATATTTTTATAGATTGGTTGATGAATCATAGGGTTTACACCATATCCAAAGAGCCAGTATTCTATGTCTAATCAAATTTCAGTGCTGGGAAGATTTTTTTTCTGTTATAGGTTTTCAATTTGTTAATTTTATTTTGTTACTTTTTCTTATCTCTTCGAAACATTTCCTCTTGTTTTTCGTATTTGAGTTCTTCATCTGTATCTCTGGTCCTATCAGATCATGGTATTTTAAACAGGGCAAGTTTTTGAAGCCTATCTTTATTTTTGCCTGGAAAGTTGCCTTATAAAACTCTTGGTACGTTAATGTATCATTTAACCTTCAGACATAAACATTTTGGAAAGTTCAGCTGTATCTGAACGAAGACTGTATGAGGCAAAAATACCCATTCTCCCTTCTGTGTTAGTATAAGCAATATAGTCATAGCTGAAGCTTTGAACACCCCTGTTTTGAAGCAGGTCTGGGAGATTTGGCAGGAAGGGTGGCTGCTTACAACCAAAATGCATCTCTTGACATCACTGAAAAATTTATTTTAGACAAATGATGAGTCCAAAAAAAAAAGTCATCTCTCAGAAGCGTGGTGGGAACTTGTCAGAGCCTGGCTGTTGGCCTTTGAGTGCTGGAGACTCTGTCCAGCTGTACTGCTGTGGGACGAGGGTATTGTGACTGTGCCAGCTCTTTGCCCTGGTGCTGGGCTGAGAAGCCCCCGGCAGGTAGAGTGTCTCAGTTTAAATGACAATTATCTGCTAGGGAAAGCAGGGCCCTCCCTTGGAATGGAGAATATAAACCTCCTCCCCGTGAATTGTTATAATTTTGAAATCCAGGGCTGT
>JAODKT010001744.1:51325670-51360394 GCA_027576195.1 Cossypha heuglini | reverse complement strand
CCCGCTGCTGCTGCCGCCGCCGCCCCGTCGGCGGCCGGTGTGTGGCAGCCTCTGCCGTGGGAAGCGAGGAGGGTGGAGGAGGAGGAAGCGAGACGAAGGGAGGGAGGGGTGCCTGGGAACTCCGCCGTTCTGCCCGTGCCTGGCGGCGGCAGGAGACTGAAGAAGGGCGTGCGGGGCGTGGGGAAACCTCCGGTTCCGAGCGACTGCGGCATCTGCGTTGTTCCACAAAGCCCTGTCCCCTCTTCTGTGGGAACCCTGTAGCCCGCTAGCACCATTAGGCACGTTTTTGAACTGCTGCCAAGCTCCAGCGTGGGTCAAGCTTTTCTACGTATGAAGAAGTAGAATATTCCACGGTGCTTTCATGAGAAGTGCCGCATGTTCCTGCAGGATTGGGTCATAGCTGGAATAGGCCGGTTCATGGAAGGCCATTCAGGTTGTGCACTCTGTTTGGTAGCTTTTAGCTCCCAAATTTTACAGATTTAATCTGCTCGATCTAAAAACGTGCATGCGTGACATCTTGTCCTGCCCAGTATTTCGAGGAGCTACTTAAGATGCATTGGCTGCCATTGAGAATTAGGCACATCCTGGGAACATATTCTGCTATTGTGTACTTTATAAATGACTGTCATTGAGACCCACATCTATGCCTTAAAGTCAGGATGTATGTGTTAACATGACTATTTTATTTTCTTTTGCCAAGAATATAATCCTTTTTCCCACCCTGCCTGTTCCCTGCCCTGGCCACAACTGTTAAAACGGCAATAGTACACAAAAAATTGGCCAATAAATTTCAGAGGATCTTTGCAGTGGCCAAGAAGCTTGTATCATTGCTAAGTTGTTCCCATGTTTGGTGTTTTTTCTAATATCTTAGAGAACATACTTCAAAGTGTGATTATTCATAATTTTCCATTTCTCCCACTGGACAGAAAGTTGAAGTGTTGGATTCCATCTTTGATGAGCAGTAAGGACTGCTGCAGTTACTGCGTATGGATGTTTAGAGCTACTGTAGTTGCCATGGGGAGGGGAACCTCATCCCATCCATCTCTTACTATTTTGATGCCAGGGCCAGCAAGAGATTCTCAGGGCCTAGGGAGGGATGTTAGGTTGGCAAGAAAGCTCCTGAAGGGCTTTCCAGGTATTCAAAGGAATTCAAAGGAATTCCAGCCACTCTGGCCCTTAAGTCAGCTTCTGGTGGTGGGGAGGGCAACTTAAGTGCCTCTATGTACGTGAGTGTCTTGTCCTATTTGAATGGATGTAACTCCACCTGGGAGTGGATAAGGAGCCAACCAAAGGTTTGTAGGTCAGGATTAAAAGGAGGGCAGGGGCAGGTGACATTACAATGGAGTTCTGCAACAGGCTTCCTGACCAAGAAGACCAAGGAGATGTGTCCCTCCAAAGACAGAGGAGCATCTTCATGTTTACAAGCCCTGGTCCTCACAGAGGACTTCAACCATCCCAAAATCTGTTGGACGAACAACACAGCAGAGCACAGGCTATCCAGGAGGTTCCTGGAATGTCTTGATGAACACTTCTTTCTCCAAATCACAGAGCAGCTGAGGAGAGTTGCTATGGTGGACCTTATTCTCACCAACAAGGAGAGGGCTGATGGGGAATGTGAAGCTCAAGGGCTGCAGTGATGATGAAATTGTGGAGTCCAAGATGCTTGGGGCAGTGAGGAGGGAGAATAGCAAGTTCACCCCCATGGACTTCGATAGCTGACTTGGCCTGTTCAGGGGTCTGCTTCTTAGGGTACCTTGAGATGAAGCCCTGGAGAGGGGCACAGGAAAGCTGGTCAATAGTCAAGGACTACCTCTTCCATGCTCATGAGCAATGCATCCCAACAAAAAGGAAGTCAGGCAAACTCACAGGAGACCTGCATGGATGAACAAGGAGTTTCTGGAAGCTCAAATGCTAAAAGGAAGCCTATAGAGGGTGGAAGTAAAGACAGGCATTCTTGGAGAAATACAGAGAACTAATCTGAGTACTCAGGGATCTGTTAGGGAAGATAAAGCACTGGTAGTATGAAACTTAGCCAGGAACATCAAGCGCAAAAATAAAAGCTTCTATAGGTACATCAGTGGTAAAAGAATAGAGAAAATGTGGGAGTCTCTCCAGAAGGATATAGATGACCTGGGACATGGAGAAAGCTGAGGTACTTCACAACTACTTTGCCTCTGTCTTTATCGGCAAGGGACTCCAGCCTCCCTGCCCAAGTCAGGAGGCAAAGGAATGGATATGCAAAATTAAGAACCACCCACTGTAGGAGAAGATCAGATTCTAGAACATCTAAGGAAACTGAAGGTGCAAAATTCCATGGGTTCTGATGAGGTGCATCCATAGGTCCTGAGGGAATTGGTGGAGAAAGAGGCTAAACCACTGTATTTGACGAGTTGTGACAGTGGAGTGGAGCTCCCATGACTGGAAAAGAGGAAATACCAACCTTATTTTTAAAAGGAGAAGTAAGGAAGACTCACAGAATTGTAGGCCAGTGAGTCTCACCACAGCACCCAACAAGATCACAGTGCAGACTCTTCTCAAAACTATGGTGAGGCAGATAGAAAATAAGGAGATGACTGGCAGCCAACATGTCTTCACTGGGAGGAAGGACTGGGGGTGTTGGTGAATGAGAAGCTTGTCATAACAAGCAATGGGAGCTTGCTTCCCAGAAAGCCAAACATGTCCTGGGCTACATTAAAGGTGTAGCCAGCAGGTCTAGAGAGGTGATTCTTCCCCTGTGCTCAGCTGGATCCCCAGCACAGGGGCATGGATCTCCTGGAGTTTTCAAGGGACAGCCACAAAGGTGGTCAGGGGGCTGGAGATATCAGCTATGAAGACAGGCTGAGAGAGCTGGGTCTGTTCAGAGAGGAGAGGGAGAGGGAGAGGGAGAGGGAGAGGGAGACCTTATAGCACCTTCCAGTACCTAAAGTGAGGCTACAGGAGAGCTGGAGGGGGACTTTTCTCAAGGTCATGTAAAGATTGGACAGAGGGTCTTGGCTTTAGACAGAATGAGTGTACCACATAGTTGGCAGGTGGCTAAGAGAACAAATGTCATCTCCACAGGCCTTTTGAGCTCTTCCTGATGGGCAATTCCACCACTTCCCTGGGCAACCCTGTTCCAACGCCTGATTGCCCTTTCACAGAAGAAATTGCCCTTTATATACGATCTAAACATCCTCTGGCACAATTGAGGCTGCTTTTTCTTGTCCTGTCACTTGCCAGGGAGAAGAGACTGGCCTCCATCTGTCCACAACCTCCTTTCAGGGAGATTTAAATAGTGATAAGGTCCCCCCTGAGCCTCCTTTTCTCCAGGCTGAACAGCCCCAGCTGCCTCAGCTGCTCCTTATCAAAGTTATTCTCCAGACCCTTTATCAGTTCCATTGCCCTTGTGCTGGATCCTTCCTGCCCTAGTTTGCTTTTTTCATCAATGCTCAGCAAATGTATTCTTAGGAATCAGATTTGATACAAATGGATGCAGGGACAGACAACTCTCAGTTTCATTTTCTTAAGAAATTTAGCTTGTCTGAGCATACACTTTTTTTTTTTTTTTTAATTTTTATTTTTTTTATTTTTTTCCTGCTTCAGTAGCTTTCTAAGTTCTGGATGCAATAACCTACATTTGACAAAGATGTAATATTAAAAGCACTTAATTTTGATGTTTCCTCAATTTCAGATCAATCACTTTTATTTAAATACAAATGAAAAATCAACCAGGAAATGGTTTAACAGTGCCTCATTGCCTACTATTAGTATCATGCTGCAGTACTTGCCAGTCTTTGCATTTATTGAAGGTATAAGGCTCCAGACTGCAAAAATCAATCCACTTTCCAAGCAGTCAGGTCATTCTTATCTAAAGTATTAGGAACTAGTGAAGGAAAATAAGACATTGCTTTCACCTACATTGAATTTATTTTCTTTTTTTAATTATTATTTTTTGTATATAACAGTGTTAAATGCTCATGGCTTAAGAATTAGACTGCATTGACCTAGTGTAGATTTTGAAACATTCTGATGTATATTGATTTTGAAACACTATGTACTAGAGTGGAGTATCAGGCAATTAGCAAAACCTCTTGCATTTTCAGAACTGAACTTCTGCAAAGATTTGATTTTTATAAAGTGCTTGTACATATATATCTAGATGTACCTGTATATATATGTATTATTTTGCATACAGAAATTGCCTCCAGCTGCATTTAGAATGCATTGTTTTAAACATGTGTTTAGTTTATGTCTTTGTTTAATAATACACCATTTAGAAATGGAAAACTGGTGTGCTGCTTCTCTTTAAAATCAAAATGTTGAAACTATATGTCTGCAGAAAGTTAACATAGAAGCTGACAACCTATTACTTCTGCTTTCCTGATAGTTTAAATAACTCAGTCATTATATTAATCTATTATAGGTTGCACTGAACTGTAAAAGCATAGAATAAAAGAGTGAAGAGTGCATGTCTGTGAAGATTCACTAACCTCTCTTTCAAACCCATGGAAGACCTTTTGTGTTTCTACAAATGGTACTAAGCATAGTTACAATTCCATTCAGAACTGCATGAACCCCCCCACCAAGTGCTGATGCCTTTGCCAAGCTTTTTCATGAACCATATGTCTTAACCTGTGTAAAGGATGTTTTCCTGGAATACTGAATTAATTTTTCCTAATGGATGGCCAGCTTGCCCAGCAGCTGTAGAAGAGCCCTTTTCTATTGGAGAACTTTGAATTGAACAGTCCTGCCTAAATCTTAGATGGGTCAAAACACCAAGGGACAGAGAACTCCACAAAGTGTGTTAATTTACTGAGCATGGCAGGATGAAAATGAAAAAATTACCTTCAAAGATCTTACAAGTAAGATGTGACAAGCCACGTGTCGTTAAGTCTAGCTAAATGGGTGTTATGAGAGCTTCCTGAAGTTTTTACAGACTAATAATATGCCATTCTATAACAGGGAATGCTCAAATCAAAATGTTAAATACCAAATGGCAAAAAAAAAATTATTGGACAAGGCTGTTCATTCATGATGAATCTCATCATTATGCAATGTATCAATATATTCTTACAAAGCAAAAGAATGCTTTCTTTCTTTTCTGAATACTACTAGTATATATGCAGCTTCTATTTGTACACTCAGTCGTCTTTAACTACTTGGGCCATTACCTAAAAAATTGAGAATAAATACACAAGGGAAAAAGTGAACAAAGTATCTGCTATACACGTACTTCATTCTAAAAATAAAAGCTGATTCAGCACAAAGCAGAGGTGAAGCACAGACAGAGAAGCTCCTGTAAACAGTGCAACACTGACTCAAGAGCAAAGCATAGGCTGAGCTAAGAAAATAAATTCTGAATATTTTGGGGGAAGGGGTTCTTTCAGGGTCGTTCAGTTCTTAAGAAATACAGTTGTCAGTGCTGTTATGTAATACTAGAGTTGCACCCCCAAAACAGATATAGTCAGTTTTCTGCATCTCTAAATATCGCAACAGTACTAAGTTCCATCTCTAGAAAGCAGAAGGGAAGTATTTAATTAAAGATAGAGAATATAGCATTATCCTGATTGTTCTCCGAATTACCTACAACTGGGAAACCATTCTGGGAGCTGCAAATATTTAAGTGTAGATATAGTCTAAGGAGAATAAAGCAACAACAAATGGGTGGGGATAAAATTCTGTTTAGCAATATCAAAGCAAAGAGAAATGTCTCAGATATGTCATATAAAGTTAGATAGAAATATCAATTTGGTTTTCTAATTAACAAATATTGATGAGTATTAAAAAGAAAAGAGTAACAAAAATGCTCATCATGGCAGCAAACATTATATTTTTGGCAAAAGACAGTTACAAGTATAAGTTTAGCAATATTTACTTCAGAAGTCTATTTTGTCTTTGTAAATCTAGAAAGAGAAATAAATATCAACCAAACTTAGCTCACGTTTCGCTGTGATATGTTTGTTTAAAATACAGGCTTGAACATCTGACTTAGCCTCTAAAGCATAAAAAATTGACCAAATATCAGTCACCTGTATTAACAAAAAGATTAAATATATTAGAGACATGTTTTGATCTTTTTCAGGATTTACCTTGGGGGTAAAAAAAAGCTGATTATCATGGAACACCATTACTGCTCTTATGCATGTTTTGAATCCATAAGATTGAAACTGTGTGCTCTAAGAAAGAAGCCAGGCATATCCAGAACTCGCTCTCACATTGTGCACCTAATGCCTGAGCAGCCAGGATAGTCCAGAACTCCATTTGAAAGTGAATATTGCATCATGTTTGGATGCCTTGGAGTATATGTGGGTCTATGGGAATGTGCAATTTCATGACCCACCTTAATAGAAAATAACTCTTCATTTCTACAGTAGTCCTAGATCTTTATTTGAAGACATAATTCACTATAACTTCAAATGCAAACAACCCTAAGAATATGGTAGATATTTATAGTGTTTAGTATACAAACTAATTAAATCACAGCATATATACAAACATACTTTTCCTGGAATAATGTTGACAACATGGAACAAAATTTGCATATGTCTATTGTTGCTTCCTGCCTATTGAAAATAAAGCTTCAAATTGCAGAAAAAAGAGTGTGGTGTATTTTCAGATATATTCTGGTTCTTATTTTTTTCCTTTGGTCTCTTTCCAATTCAACTGAAAATTATGTTGTGAAAATATTTTTACAAATCAACTTTACCTTTTCAGAAATACCTTTTTGTCTTTGTTGATACAGTTGACTGTAGGAAAAATGGTTATGAAAAATTGTCATTGATGTTTGAGATCTATGGAAGACAAAAAAAAATATTCTGTAGGCAGCCCAACTATGAAGAAATTATATTATTAGAAGAAAAAGACAAACAAAAATGGGCAAAACCCCCCAAACATCACTGCAGATTCCACTAGGTGTATTTCTTCTGACCGATCTAATCCTTCTTCCTAAGCTACCCTAAAAATTCCAAAAATGTCAAGCTTTTATGATGGCCTCACATGTATCTCACAAACATGCTAAACTATGCAAAGTGATAAACAGTATATCTCCAGCTTCCCCAAGACCTGCTCTATAGAAGAGAAGTGTTTACCACTCTGTGGCTGCTGCTCTGGGCTCTGTGGGGTTGAAGGTAGTACTGGCAGCCTTAATGCTGCTCAGCAGGCTGAGATTTCAACAGAAACTTTTGCACTAGATGTGTGCATTTGTGTGGGCATTATTAAGCAGTGAATACCTGAACAGTAACACAGAAAAATAATGCACTCGATCAAGATGAAGATACTATAATACAGTATAAAAGGGAAAGAATGCCCATTACTGTGTCAAGTACCTTGCAACTTCTTCCCACCAGCCCTTTTTTGAGTTTAAACTGATTTGTCATACATCCAACTCTGGCAGCAGGGAGATAGATGGCCTGCTAAAAGCTACTGGGCAGCAGTGCCCCTGTGCAAGGTCTCTGGAGGATGCTGAGGTGTTACCTTTAAAGAAAAGGAACAAAGTCCCCAAAGTTCCAAATCTGGAACATGTTGCAACAAGTATGACCCTTGCATGACCTACATTGCAGGGAGGCACAACACTTGGTTGCATTACTCTACTACTTCGTGTCACAACTTAGAAAGAAAAACAAAGAAAGACTCCAGCATTATTTACGCAGCTCTGATGAAGGTGGCCCCACAATTCCTGCGGGAGTTGCATGAAAGAAGAATTTTGTCACATGGTGTCCCACGGTTACAGCATTTTAGAAGTTTATTTTGAAAGCCACAAAGAAAAGGTAGGAGGAGAAAGAGCAGCTGTTCTGTTGACTGCAGAACAAGTTATAGTTTCCTATCATTTTGGTCCTTCTTATATTTCAAGTAATTTGATGAAGGACAAGCACCATCTTTCACAGTGGTGGCATTTATTAAACAATATTTCCCTTGGGAAAGAGATGTTTAAATAAGTTGACTAATAATGTTGAACTGTGAAACTTCTCCAACAGAAGGGCATGGATTAGATGTCTGTTGTCTACCTGGTTGCCCATTTTTATAAATTCTGCAAGACCACAGCTTATTTATCATTGTTTTTCTATAACATGTGATTGATATTTGCTAGTTGTTTCAAAAAGTGTAGAAGAGACAGGACATAGGAGTGTTCGTATTACTGAATTTTATTTTTCCTCATTAAATAAGGAATGGTGCTGAGACTTTTTGAGAAAATATTGACCTCTGACATGTAAAGATTTATTAAGTGCAGCATCCTTCACCACCACCGCAGAGAATACTAGAAACAAGTACTCATAGAAATGTGTGCTATTAAGTATTGCAGCTATCCTCAACTCAAGTGGTCCTTAGATTATTAGGGGATGCCGTTAAGGTGGAATCACTAAGTAGTTATGACAACATCCTGACGTTGTATCTCGGTTTTTCTTTTGGTGATGTTGCCTTTCTTCAACCAGTGATTTACTGGCTCCTTAGAACTTCCATTTCTTCCCTTTTTTTGTGAGGAAAAATACGTCAACAAAGGGGAGAAAATTATCTCTATTCTCCTCTCTGCTGGAGGCAATGGTGAGAGGATTGACTTCTACAGCTTTTTTCTTCAGAGCATGCAAATTTCATCACAAGCAATGACATGCTTGTCCAGATTGCCTTGCCAGTGTCAGCAAGGTCCAAAACCCTGTTGGCTTTCCATGTGGTAGCAACAGTACGGGGTCTGATCTGCATGCAGAAATTCACCCTGTATCATTTTTTTTCTTTCATTTGTAAGAAATTGGTATAATTTGCCTGCTTATTGTTGTCATCTCAGGAGGAGGCCATTCAAGTCTCCTCAATGCAGTCGCATGCTGAAGATATGAATCTTTGACTTCAGAATTTTTAGCACCAACCAAGGTCTCCCTTTCAGAAAGCAAGTCAGTTGTGAGGTATCTCTGTTGATTTTGTGTTTCATGGCTTTCCTTTATTTGATTCCTAGAAGCCACCAGTAGAAACTGTGAAGCCTTAAGAGACAGAAAATGGACACAAAAAATCTTGTTCTTAAAGGAGTGCAGCAACTGAAAAGGAGCAGATGAGAATGAATAGACAGATCAGATAGATCAGTACCTCAGAGAAAGCTGGGATGACTGAATGACAGAGATTTAAATTATCAGGCATGGGCTCAGAACTTTGTAATGAAGAAAAGTAAATTATGAGACATTCCTATGAGGAGCTTGTTGAGTGCTCTAGTGACATGAGGCTCCTACACAAGCAAGGCTTAAAGGCTCTGCTCTGTGCACTGACAAATGTGACTTCAGAACAGATAAGTGCTAGAAAATTCTAGATGGTGCAGGGTTTTTAGTGGTTCATGCCTGCTCTACTTTCAGGAAACATTTAAACCCTTTTCTGCCTTTCAGGTGAAACTTTATTTTGATGCATATCAAGTGGGTAAGAAGTAATTTAATTATATACCAGTAGTGAGAGAAGGTATTGCCAACAACTTCTACAATACTTTCAAGCTTGAGTGAGAATACTTTGGAAGGTATTGGAGGTTTGTGATAGAATTGCAGATTAAGATAATATTCAAATTTCTGCATTTGAACTGTAGAGCAAAAACACCGAGACTGAATTATGGTGTTCATAAAGTATTTTTCTGCTTCCAGTTTCAGCATAATTGAGCATATTATGAACTGTGGCTATTGCTTTATATTTCATGTGTAGCTTATTGATGTCCTATAAACTAAAAACTCCCATCTCTTTGCCATTGATGATATTCTTTGATGTAAAGAAACTGAACACATGATTTGATGAAAATATATTGTAATTTTCTAGATAATAATAATATAAATCATTAATGTATTATTTCTCTTTTTAGCAGTTTTTTTTTGATGCAAATTACACAGCAGACTATTCACTTACTAATGTGCTTTGTGAGTGTAGTAATAGAATTAGTGATAAATCTAGAATTACCTTTGAATTTAAATAAAAATTCTTATTTCGATTTAAAATAAACAAATTGTTACTTCAGTTACACAAACATTAAACTAGAAGATAAAGATTTGAAAACTGCTCTGAAGTTACTAAATAAAATGACAGTTTTTCTGCTTTAGGAAACCATATATGATCTGTTACTGTCACTTACTTAATAGTATAGCAGTAATCTTCTGAGGAGGAAAGAGGGCAGTTGTGGCAATTGCGGGATATTTTTGATATTTAGGATAATGGAGAAAAGTGAGTCTGGACTTCAGACCAAACCTAGAAGGAGGAACTTTGCTTTTTATTTTTACCACAAAAGGCTTGTTAGGGGGTACTGCCTCAAACCAGCTTCTGAGGTGAGAAAGGATAGCTTTATTCTAGAACTGATTTCAGTGTTCAGATGAGGCACCAAATTTCTGGCTAGCTTCTCAACAGAATAATTCTCTATCCCTTTATTTCAAGACAACCTGATTTGGTTTTGTGTGTTTTGTTTCTACTGCTGCCAATGCTAATCAATATGTTAACTGGTATTCAAGGGTTAGCCCTTTCACCTTCACGTGATTTCAAAAGAACCATAATTGGGGTTTACTGAATCACAGCTCACACAGGGTGGGAATTCAGGTCTTTAATGGTACAGTTTAAGCTTACTTATTTGTCACTAATGCTAACAGAGCCAGTCTTATGTTTGCATGGCTCCTGAATTCACATCACCTGCCTCACGCTGCAGCATTTGAGGTCATGATGTTTCATGGTCAGTGCAATCAGGCAACCAATGAAGCTGATACCTAACATACCTACTGAAACAAAAAATAATCTGTATTGAGCTGAGTTCCTGAATCCAATTGTCCCTTTGATTGCAGAAATGTGCTGGCAGAAGCAAGAGCATAAGTCTGTACTGGTTTAAGATGAATATTAAAGCAATGCCTTTTGTTGTAAAGCAGTTAAAGCAGCAAATAATTTACTTACATTTTTTACCTAGTGATATGCATTTCACATGAATCTGGATTGTGCATAAGAATCAAACATGCAATACTAAAATTCATTACCAGTTCCTGGATTCATGTGACACATTAAAAGCTACCAACATTTCTTTAAATGTGTCTTGCTTCTGCAGAGCTTTTGGGATGACTTCTCCAGGACCAAAGAGGAAAGCAATGCGAATTTTGAACTCAAGCTGTCATAATGGATAAACATAGCATTATCTTTTCTGGAGTTCTATTATTTCTTTGAAAGAAATACAATATATTGGAAAGCATCCACACTTAATTGAAGGAAGCTGAGTAATGGACAACAGAATTGTTCTGATCATTCAGGATTGTTTTACTCATGCAGTTTATAAATCATCTGTCCAACTATCCAATAGGTATATAACTTTGTGAAACTGAATGAAATTAGATAACCTATCTTAACTTGAGTTGCTAGCAAAAATAGAGTGAAAGAATGTGTACTTCAATAGCTAACAATATTGACAATTAGAAAGCTATACATTCAAATACAGGTTAGAACAGCTTTGCCTTTCCTTAATCCTTAATCTAACATTTCCTTAACGTTGATAATGGCAAGTGTAGCAGAAGGGAATATCTGTAAGTAGAAAAACACAGTCTGTACAGATAAGTAGATTATCATTTTTAAGAGAATTAATTTATTGTTACTCTGTGCAGAGTTTTTCTGGACCTGTCTTTGCTCAATAAGAATATATGTCATAGATATGTTACATTCCAGCAATGAATTATTTTAAATGTGTAATCTTGCAGTTTATCTATGATTTAAACAAAGCAAAACCAAGTGTTTACTTGTCATGGTTGGTGCACTTGCCAAAAGCCTCAGCAGAATTAAAGATTATGGAATCCAAATTATATTTCTTAGTGTTTACCATTGGTCTGATCATTACTACAAAGATTTATCAATGGCACTTGGCTTATTTTATCACAATCTGTCTGTATGTATAAAGTTGTCTACACAATTCCCATTCATTTTCCAGTGAATATAAACCTGTTCCTCAAAAAAATAAAAAAAAAAAAATAAAAAGAGCTGTTAGTGTATTTGCATTTATGCAATGCCTAAACAGATAGAGAATGATATCTCAGTTTAAACAGTTCTCCCAAAGCAAGCCAATAATACAGCTCTTCCAACAGAAAAAAACTTTACAATGTTTTAATTCTTCATGGAGCAAAGCACGGTGCAGAGCCTGGCTGTCAAATCCCAGCACATCTTCCTGAGAATGTTGGCTACTCTGCCTCACATTTGTGCTCTTATGTGCTGAGGGAAACATGGATGTTTCCCTATTATGTTATGGGTGTTTTATATACATATTTTATCAGCAATGGTGTGGATGTTTTGTTGGAATGGGAGGTAGGGAAGCCCAGAGGTGCAGGAGAACAAGGTCTATGCCAGCTAAGGGGAAATTAAATGCACCATATTTACCAGGATTACAGAGCATAAACATAAGCCTGAGTATTCCTATTCAGATATGCTTTTCTTAGGTATTCATCACTAACATGCTAAACTGGAAACCTGTTACCTTCCTGATGGTAGTAATGGGCAGCAATCTGATCTGAATTGAGAGAGGTTCTTAAAATGGTGCCTGTGGGAGAAAATGTTAAAGCTGTTCATGCAAATGATGTTGAGAGCAAGAACTAAATGCTTGGAAATGTGTCTGGATACAGTAAGAAAAGGAATTTGAATTGATGTAATGCAGAAGTGGCTGCTTCATGAATATAGACAGCTTATTCTATCCAAAAATCCTTTCTCCACCTTCTTCTCAAAATGATCACTACCTGGACATTTATTTTCATGATAACCTCCTGCATGATAGCATTCAGAAAATGAGACATATTTTGAAGAGATGTTTGCTAAGTAGTTATGTTATGCTACACTGTAAAACTGCGTAGGAAAGACTGATTTTTAGCACTCAAAGAGATCTTGCATCATTCATCGCAAAAGACTTATGTGTCAAGAGTGCGCTATTGGTCAAAATATCAGCAGGCTTGCAGCACAGCAGCCATTTCACAATACAGAAAAAAAAATTACTTCTGTCCATGTAATGTAAATGTCTTTGTCAGGCTTTCAGTCTTCCTAGAGGTATACCTATAATCTCAGTCTGGCAGAAAATAATAAGAACTTCTACGAATAAACTTACTGTCAGTCGCAATTATGCTCTGCATGGACCATTGAATGTCAGACAGCATTCTGGCAGAAGTCAGTCTCCTACATCTTGATAACCTGACCAAACTGTGCAAGAAATAAAGGCCAGTCTTCAAACCTACACAGCTGATGGGGGCTCATGCTGCTTTGACTCTGCTTTGTCACTCTGGGTTCTGCCTTTGCACCAGCAGCACAAAAGCAGCAGCCGCTGTCTTGGCACCCTGTTTGGGCTCCCACCTGCTCAGTCATGACTGCTGCAGGCATCATCCTTCAGCTTTACTCATGTCTTCCCCACAAGCTCTCTCAGGACCTGCCTTGCAGTAGTGAATTGGTAGGGTTACTGGCAGCTAACCTGTGTGCTAGGCATGCCTTTGATTGGGCTTTCATGTCTTGGTTTTAGTCTTATAATTACAGTCCTTACTTCCAGTCTTTTCATTAGCCTAGTCAACGCAATTCCTGTGACAGCCCACTTTTTAAGTAATATTTTTGAGACAATTCCACTTAAAAAAATAAGGAAAAAGTATTTTCTTTGTACCAAGACACACAGAGATATTGAAATTTTCCAAAGCAATTATTTCTTTTCACACTGTGTGATTTCGTGTTCTGTCAAACCACACTTTTAAATCTTACTGTGGCCACTTAGCAACATATTGGTATATCTCAGGTTGCTCAGCAGGCAAATGGAAATCTCACTATCAGCCTTGGAGCTAGAATGTCCTCTGGGCCTCGCAAATGTTTTGGAATGCAATCCTACCATAATATCATGAGGGATATTTTCTGTAATTATGACTGTCCTAGGCATAAGGCATTTTTAGCCTGCCTTGTGTCTTGCAAAGGTGCACACCACAACCTGCACTGAGTCAGGTGATAGCCTCTGAAAATGCTGATTGTCTTCCTGATGCTGTCATTCTGCAATAGAAAAGTAGCTCCCACCCTTTCAATATACATTAGATAGTTCCACCAATTTAATGAATATAGCATTCATGTTACTAGCAGCAAGTCATGTTAAGAAAGAAAAATGGCACTGAAAATAGTAAAACCCAGCAGATTTCTTGGAATTTTGCCCAAGAGTTCTGGCAGATTTTGTGATGCTGTGCTATACAGTATGCCAATTCTAAAATACAGAGAAAAGACAATCCACAGGATACTGCTTCACATGTTCTCCCATGAGCTATAAGGATGCCTTCACCCAAAGCCATATGTCTTTTGCTATAGTATTTTTCTACCTGCTCTAATTGCACCCTATTGGAAGATTTGTACTGGCTTCACTGTGTCTAATGATAAAACCTCCTAGACAGTAGAGAAGCATTTCTTAGGTTGAAGTAGATGTGTACAATCTAAGCAGCAATGGAAAATTAACCTCTCTCAGAAAAAGAATATGACTTTTATACTCTTTCCATTTCTCATCAGCATTAAAAATCAGTTGCCAGAAGTGAAAAGATGAAACTGATAGGTTTTTGATAATTTTCCCTAGTTTTTTCTTTTGATTTGCAAGGTTCATTCTGGGAGCAAGACAGATAACTCACACTATCTAATGAACCTACAGTTCATCAAACAGTTGGTGAGTTTGCCTTGATAAAAATCCTTTTGTTAAAAGCAAACTTATTTATGTATTTATTCTACTTCAATGTTTATGGACACCCATGGAGATATATGAGGTAGAGTTACTGTCCTTCATCAGGGTTAGGGTTTTGAATCAGCAAAAATGTCTTTTGAGGAAATTGATTTAGTAAGCAAGAATGCACTATTTTTTAAGGTTTGAAGAGGCCGTAGGAATAGATGACTGTATCACATTTATGTTCAGAGACAAACAGCAATCTACTACACCTGTGCCTTCACTGTAACAGAATTATTCAGTATTGATATTAAACTCTCATACTTCTGAATTCTGAAAACTAAGCTGTGCTTCAAAAGGTCAGCAGAAATGGCACTGCCTTGCAATTCAGACCTTTGGATGTGATCCAGATGCACTAACTTCTTAACATGAAAAACAATATCTTAGCATACTGCATTGACCTGTGTTACTTCTGTATGTTTTCTAGCTTGTGTTTAATGATTTTACTTTATCTTGATCATCTGTTTTTCTTTTTTGTTCAGTCATCAAGTACCGTTTACCAAGAGAGTAGGTGATAAAGACAGTACTAAGTGTGTTGGATTTCCACAGACAGATGTCAGAAAGACATAACCTTCCAACAGATCTCATAAGTCTGAAGTAAATAAATGGATGTTTGAGTAGCCAGCCCACTAACACAGAAATCTTCTACTTGCCTCCTGTTTTAATCTTGTTGACTGAATAACAAAGTGGAAGCAAGCAAGGATTTAGCTGAGGTTTTCTTTAAACTACATTCTTACTAAGAGTAAGTACTATTGTTTGTGATGAATACATTCTATTCATGCTGAATTTATTATGGGTATCAAAAAATGGATAGATAGAGAACTACTGATTTAAAATTTTGAAGGATTAATTTTTTGTTGTTGTTTTTATGAGTGGCCAAGTCATCACGCATTCATAGAATAAGCTCTTTTTTTGAAATTAATCTAAACACTCATGATTAAGAAAAAAATCAATAACATCAAACTGGATACTAATGGTTTGAATTTCTTTAATTTTACCAGAGTAAGCTTCTTATATACACCATCATTGTCAGTGCTGGCTGTAGTAGTTAGCCAGCTTAAGTCACTCAAACCATTTCCAGGGTCCTTTTCAACATCAGTCATAGCAGGACATGAGGAACTCACTCATGCAATTCTCCTACAGAAATTAGCATAAAAAGAAGAGTATAAAATGTTCTTTCTTTCCACCCCCTCCCCCCCCCAACCCATCTTAGAAGTCAGTTCTGTCAAATAGACCTCATGACCACATGTTTTTTTTCCAGAGTCTGGTTCAAAATCCAAAAAAGTGCATGGAACCTTTTCAGAGGAACCTTTTTTCAGACATTTATTCCATTCATTGCTACTACATTGTGCCCTACTTTAGCATTAAACAAGACATGAGTTATGTAGGCCAAGTCAGACATCTATCATACATATATATAATAAGAGTTTCAGTTCTGGTTAGGCCTATTCTTTCCTAATAAGAGAGAGAAGTATTGTCTAAAGTAAGTAGAAGAATGATGGAGCAGTGCTTGTTGAACAACATGAGATACATAAAATTAGGATAAATCCAATTAGGACTGCATAAATGCTGCTGCTTAACACTTTCTTTTCCCTATCAGCAGCTTAACCTAGTTTCTGTGGGCTACAGCAAAAGCAATAGTTGTTATACCTATAGTCGCCATAAATGTTACAATACTACACAATGTGTTGAAGACAGCAAAATACAATTAAATCTTTCTTAAATGTTAACCTTACAAAACCAGTAGTGTATCCTAGAAATCTTTTAAAAATTGATTAGACTTATGATCAGTCTCTCAAATATGTGATTTTCTCTTCAGTTGAGAAAAAGAAGGAAGGTTCCTTGGAGAGGCAGAAACCAATTTCCATCTCCTCTCTGGAGCTCAGATGCTTCTCCATCCAGTGCCCTGTGCTCAGATTTAGCCTTTGTTTTACTCAAGATTCACTCTTGATTTCTTTCCTCTTTTATGTAGAGTTCTCATTGTAAAACCGTGTTTTAAAATAGCCCTAGTTAATCCACTCTGTATTTTCTTAAGTGTATTAGCAATCTAAAGTGTGTCAAAATAACATACTGTTATGAGGTTCTTATAATACTAATCTTCAATGTATTCACAGCATTCTTTTTACATCCCTTGATATCATTCAGTATCAAATTGGATTTACCTTGTCTTTTTCCCCTGGCCACATCCAGTATTTTTAGGAACATTTCCCAAAAGCTGGATTCTGTAGTCTGTAGTAATAAACTTCTATTATTTTTTTCTGGCACAGATTTGACGTATTTCTATTGGCATATTTCACTTTCTAAATAATTCATTGGCATAACTGAGCAACTTCCAGGGAACATTTCCTTTCAGTATTCCATCTGAAAGCATACTATTTTGGCATTTTTTACTATCTTCACATTCCTTCTGTGAATTCACACCCTGCAGACTCTGCTTTAACACCTCAGTGTTCATAGTCCATTGTAAAGCAGTCATTTTCTCCAAGACCGGTATGTCAAAAGATGTAGACCACAGAACACCATGTGAACATATTCCTTTTTATTCCTGAGAAGCTAAACCAGGCTCAAGGCTATTCAGCTCTAGGTCCTCCTTTTTACCAATAACTTTCCAGTTAAGTAGAAGTGGTGGAGGTTCAGAGCATGTGTAGACCCAAAAAAGAAAAAAGAAACTCCAGATAGCTTTTGTCTCGGTCAAGGATCAGGACTGTGTATCCTTCACAGATCACTCATGAATTCCAGTCCAGGGGCTTCTCCAGAATAAAGAAAAGTGGGTCTTCAGAAGTGATGCTCTGAGAGATTTTCTTCTCACTGCCTCCCACAGCAGCTGGAGCAGCCAAATGCACCAGCTGCTGCAGGATAGCTCCTAAGCTGAGTTAGACCACACCTAACACCACGGCCCTCCTGGCACAGTTACCTTGTCTACCCAGAGAGAATGACCGTGCAAGCAGCTCATGTGCTTGTGTGTGCCCCCACACTCACTGATCCTCCTCTTCTCTGGGCTCTCTCAACAGATGACATGGCAGCCTTCCTAGAGAGTGAGTGACACTGGATACTCCATCCACAGCATAAGGTTCCTCTCTTGGTATACATCTCTGAAAGTGACTCAGGGCTGACAGGTGAAAAAAATATTAGAGGTGTTATCTGTTTTACGTGGTGTGTAAAAATGTGCAGCATTTTTTTCTCTCTGTAACCCCTTTTAACTATTCACGATGTTTCTTTAGCTCAGTCTCAAGGCTACTACATACAAAACCAGCATCTTTCTCAGCCTCCCTGTCTTCACCCCAAAGCTGTTTCCCACATCCCCAACCTCTCCCTCTATTCTGCCTTATCAGAGGGGTTGAATAGTGCAAAATCATCAGCAATGATGCAAGTCAGCACAACTCTATTTTTTTTTATGAAAACCGTGTTCTACTTTGCAGCCACCTTCTAAGAGCACCATTTAGATGTTTGGGTCAGATCCTGGTCAGCAAAGGAGCCACCCTTTCCCTGCTGCCTTTGCCCTGCTGCCTCCCTCCCTGCAGCCTTGGCAGCAGCTTGCCCGCATCAGGCACACGTCAATCAATAAGCGTGGCCCAGAATAGTTCCTGTGCTGGGAATTACTCAGATAGTCTTGGATCATCCCATCCTTGCCATGACCTTATAGGGTCAGTGCTGCTGTATGTTCCTGAGGGATGTGATACAGCTGGGCTTCTTCCATCAAGTGTTGCAAGTGTAAGAAGACCAGGATTAGTGTGCAGCAGCTGCTGGCTGTTCAGTATTGAAGCTTTATAATTTTTAATTTGACTTTTATACACCCTTTTCCTTTATTTTCTGGTTTATATTAGCATATATTTTTCTCGAAAATTTATTTGTGGAATAAAACAAAATATGTCAAATATTTAATTAAATATTTTTTAATATTTGGCAAATTAGGTTTATTTTTTTGTTCATAAATAAATGTTCAAATTTAATAAAATAGAATTAAAATACCATATTTATTTAAAATTTTATGTTAAAAAATTTGAAATTTTAAGGCATAAAAGACGTATAAAAAAGAAAATTAGTAAAATGAGTTATGAATGTCCCCTTGAATTAAACTTTCTATTTCATCAGCCAGATGTATTATTATTATTATAAGAAGGATATCTGTGAATTTTTAAAATTTGCTGTTATTTTATTCTGATTTTGTGAGAAAGTGGAACCAAACATTCAATTTGAATTCTTTGAGTTCTATACTAAACCTCACACTATCTCTCAGAAAGTATATGATTTTTTTGTTTTGTTAATTTAAAAGCGTTTGAATTGCAAAATGCATCCTCATTCCTTCTTTTAATGTTTCTGATGAACTGGTCAAGATATTTTCTCAACATCTTTCTCCCAATTTCCTTGAAAAGAAATGAAGCTGGCAATGCATTAAGGTTCAATAGTCGTATCTCAATGCATTCTGTACTGGAGTCTCTTGCAGATCCATTCTATACAGGTTTGCCTGTTCATCTTATTTTTCTAGCCAATTCATCAGGCCCACAAGCAGGTATCCAAAATCTGATAGGTCACTGATGTAGCAAGTCTGGACATCTCAGTTAAATTGAGCATTCAGGCAAAATCTTAAGTTATAAAAGAACAGTTCACCTGAATTTACATGACTCTGAACCCCTGCCACAGCAAATCTGTGTTCTAGACTCCCATGCTCATCTAATAAATATCAGCGTGCATGGTGAAGCTAATCAAGCTGAAATGTATTCAGAAAAATGTACCCAGATTTTTTTAAAAAGCTTTTGCAGAGACTCACCCTTTCACCTCTCCCTCATTGTTTCTTTCTCTTTATGTCTGTCACTTGGGCAAGTTCATCATCTCCACTGGCTCCACGAATCTTCCTGAGTGGTCCCTGGTGGTCTGGGGGATGTTTCCCCCCAGGATGGACCCACATAAGGGCACCAGGCACCTCCCTGCTACCCTGGAGAGGCTTCCACTGCTTCAGGCAGTCTGGTTGGGCTATAAATAATACTCTCTTTTCTGAGGACAAGAAGCAAATTTCCTGTATTTTCTGCACTAAGCAGAAGAGTTAAAAGCTTGTGTGCTCCTTTCCTGTGGACAGCCAATTCCCGTCGAGATGGTGTGCTGGGTCAGTTATTTTTCAGGATCAGGTCAAAGAAAGCACTGGCACTATGCATATTCACCAAAAGCTGCTCACGTCCTCTTTGCAGTCCAGCATCAGAAACCTGGCAGATAAAATGGGACAGGTGCTTTCTTACCTGCCTTTTTCACTAACATTCGAAGCAGACAAATACACAAATTAAGTCTCCTTGACATTCTGAGTGTGCTTCAGGCACAGCATCAGTCAGGAGCTGGGACTTTCTTGATTTTTATTTAATGTAAGTCTTATGTTTTCAATACTATTCATTAGGGTTTGCATCAGGGAGGGAGAGAGAAACAGATGGAAGCAAACTCTCTTGATGCTGGCCAAAAAAATTGAAATCCCCATGGAATAGTATGAAGGGTGCAGCAGTCAATCTGACCACATAACTGCAAAGATGCTGAAAGAAAACATAAAGATAACAAATAAAAATTATTGGGATTTTTTTTTCTGTTAAAAAAGACTAATTTGGTTTTGTTCCTATATTTCTCCAAAGAATCATTTCCTATCCTGTATATTTTTAACACATTTCACTGTGTTTAAATAAACCAAAATATCCTGGAACATCTTCCATTAACACCAGAAGAAAATAAAAAATCCCATTTTAGTTTCTTCAATTAATTAAAATATGGCAGGCCTGAATTTAAAAAGAAATAATTACAGCTAATGTTTTTAAGTGTTGGCCTGGTAATAAACTAAAAACAGAACAACTGCATTATTTTAATCCAACTAGGCTTATATTCTATTAATTTAAATCCCTGTCACTCTTCTGATTAATTTAAACAGCACTGGTTGATATAGAAAATTTCTTTGATTGAAATTATACAAGTTAGACAATATTAATTTTTTTTTTTTTTTTGGTATATGAGCAGCTAGGAGATATGAAAAAGAGACCACACATTTCTTTCACAGATGAAAAGAAATGGGTAAAATGTTTTGTTTTACTTGACATTTTAAATATGACTGGGAAACAGCCCAGCAGTAGTACTAATACTTGACTCCTCTGTTCTAGAAAACGTGTATTTTTTAACTGAGCAGTGCAGCGTTGTGGTGTATTCTCTGACTGTGCTACACCCATCTTTTTGGTGCACAAAGAATCCTGCCCAGGGAAGCTGGGGCAGGGTTGTCCCCCGTGGCCTGGGGCAGTGGGATGGGTTTTCACTGGCAGCAGTGTCTCCCACACCTCGCTCCAGGCTGCAGGCTTTCTGCTGCACTCCCCACCTGCTGCCAGCTCCTGACTCCTCAGCCTCCTGCCATGCCAGATCCATCACCCAAACTCAGGAAAACAAGCCAAAACTTTGCTGCTGGGCTGGTGAGCTGAGGCATTCTGGGCATTTCTGAGGCTAGAGCCTGAACAAGAGAGGAAAATCCTGTGTCTGGGAAAATGGACATGGGATGCAAGGGCAGGAGGGGACAGAGGAAACACCAAAAGATTCTTTCAATTCTCTTGGCTTTGCCATGGGAGACGGACATACTGGCTGAATGGCAGCTACATTTCCTTATGTTTGTCAAACAAACAAGCTTTCCTCAGACCTTCTGTGTCCTTGAAAGTCATACATATAAATCAAATATTCTTCAATAGGTCATTTGTAGTTGGTGCAGGTGCATATGTTGTGAATAGCCAAGTGAGACCTGGTTCATGTCTAGGAGTCCTGAGAGCTACAATACAAACAGCAATCATTGCCAGGCACAGTGGATTTTACTGCCAAACATACTACTTGTAGAATCAGGAGTGGCACAGAAAATCTGATGAGGAAAGTAGAAATATTCCTTCCTATTGTTAGATCAAGCTATTTAAACATCTTTGTGGGATCAAGCCCTTCATGCTTGTTTGAGAGCAAGCCAATCTCACTGGAGGATCGCAGAGTTTCAGATGAATCTGGAAATTGGTTTAATGGGTAAAAGAAAACACCATGGGTAACTAAGATCTTAGACCTGATGTTTTCTTTTCATACATCATTTTCAGTCGTATTTGTGAGAAATGATTTTGACTCCTGTTTCTTATTTGGTTTCAGAAGAACTGAAGAGACTGGAAAGTAAGCAAAAGTACAGTCTTAATTACCGTCAGTCACAGTTAAAATGTCTCTTTGTTCCAAGTTCTGAAGCTTATATGATTTTACACCAAAGAAACTATGTTTCTTGTGCCTCATTTAATTATCTTACACTTTTTCCTGTGAAACTGAATGAGCTACTTTATCAGCCTTGAAGCCTTATCCAATCCAATAATTTTCAAATGGCTCTTTCTCTCTTCTACTTACCAGTCCAGTCCAATTTAGCATTATCAGCAAATTTATGTACGTTTGAAATTACATGCTCCCTTCAAGGTCATTTATGTCCACAAAGAAACATGCAATAAAAGAATATTAATGAGACCGAATAAAAACAATCAAATTAACTCGCAGTTGAAATGTACCTTGTACCTCCTGTGAAACAGAAGCACTATACAGTACTTTATAGAGATGCTCAGGTGGCACCTTCTGGTGATTAATTTAAAAAGGCATATGGTACATTTCAGTCTTGTTTGTGATTTTCCTTCCTTTTATTGCATTCTTTCATGACCTTTAGCCTAGCTTCAGTAATTCAATTATAAATTTATGTCCTTCCCTGCTTGGTTTTGAGGAAAGAGTGCCCGTGGAATCTTTTCCTGAGTGCTTGCCATTGGGACAACCTGGTTATGCAACTCTTGTGCAATGCCAACAAAAGCTTCAGTTTCCAAAAAAACTGCTCTATCCACCTCCTCAATGCCTTTCTTTTCTTTTTCCTGAAAAAAAAAAGACCTGAGAAGTAAAAGGAGGGGGAATTGACCAAGCTGCAGGGAGAAACGATCAATATGAAAGGACTTTCAGGGAGATAAATGTTATTAAAGAAGGCTATTTTTTGCCTTATCCACAATGTGTCACCATGCTCAGAGAGCATCTTGAATAATGGATACCAACTTGAGCCATGTTTCTATGGAAAAATAAGGTTTCTATGCAGTGGAGAGAAGTCCAGGGAAACAGATGCAATGTTTCATTCCTGAAATGACTGTTCTGTTTAGGCTGTAAGTGTCTTACTCATTTTAAGTTATTTAGAAAAAAAATAAGTGATTATGTAACATTTTTCATTGAAAAAAAACTTTATCCCTAAATGTCTTCCCTTCAAAGCAGTCTTTCTGCAGAGTTTCTTTTAGAACAAAATGGATCAAATATCCATCTTTTAATTCTTTGAATTGATTTGTTTCTGATGCTGTGAAAATTACCTTCTAAACATACTACCTCATGCCCAGTGGCCTCCAGGAGCTCCCTTCACTTCTGCACCCACCTGCAGGTTGGGCAACCCTTCCCCATGCTCAGCAAGCTCAGACTCCTTCCTGCCCACCAGAGATCCTGCCAGGCACATGAGGGGTGCCCAGCACAGCTCTGCAGGCAGCCTCAGTGCCTCTCTCCAAAGACAACATGGACCTCTCTTTCCTTGTGCACCATGCCTTAAATTCAAGTTGTTCTACCCTTCTGTGTTGCATATTATTTTTCCAGAGTGTGATGTTGTGCTGAAGAATGGAATCAAATGCTTTCGAGAAAAAGGGATAGATTTTTTTTCTCTAAATCAGCAAATTAAGGAGTTCAAACACAACAGTGAGACAACTTTTTTTCCCCCTTCTGGAATTCATAATGAATGCTCATCAATAAATCATAGTGCTATAAAGCCTTCTAATTATTTTCCTTTGGTTTTTCATAACTTTAAAAGCACTGCGCACACAAATTCCATGTGGTTGCTCCACAGAACAAAAAAAAAAAGTGAGAATGATGATTTGGCTTGATTTTCCCTTCTCTCTAGAGGCTGCAAGAAAGAGATAAGCCTTTAAATTCAGGAGATGCAAAAACACCCTGAATTAGCAGATCAAGTGTACAAAAATAATAAAATTATTTAAATCAATCAGTTTGTGCTTAAGATATAGCACTCCTTTCTAAGCGGGCCTTAGATAATCCTAAAGAATAGAGACTAGAAAATAAAAGCAATCACCTGGAAACTTGCAGTCAGAACCCATGTACAGCTTTATGATGGAAAACATATTTTTTAATATTTTTTCTAAAAGTACAAAACTATCTTAATTTTTTTTCCTAAGCCCTATAGCTATCTTTTCAGGAAATAAAGACACATTTTTAAATTATTATTTTTGCAATTTTCCTCTATTTACTAAATGAGTCTCATTCTGTTATTTTTTCCCTTTCTGCAATTGGCTCCAAAAGTACTGTAAAAATTCAATTGCTTTACAAGAAACAAATGAACAAATGCAAGGATTGTCAGGTGGCTTTTTACACTTTTCTTACTAAAATTATGCTAATGTTCACATGGAGTCCAATATTTTTTAAATTCAAATGACCTTTAATCCCAGGACATTTTTAAGTGTGCATTTACAATGTTTCTCCTATTGCACAGAAGTAGCAGGAAAGGTAGTAAGTGACTTAATCTGTTTACAATCCTCTTCAAAAACATAGTTCAGATATTAACACTGTGTAGTGTAGTTCTCAAAAATTTGAAAATTACCTGCTTTTGTTTCTTACACTTTCTCCTGTCATGCAGTGAAAAATATCTCCTATACATATTTTAATTCAATAACTGTTACTTCAAGATAGTCACTAAATAGATGTGCAATAAACATTAACCTATGCAACATTTTCCTCTATACTCTCCAGTTACTCAAATTATTCACAATGAATTTTTAAATTATTCAGCTTGTTCTTATATGCAGTAATTTGTTGAATCAATTTAGGCTTAATTTTCTATTACAGACTCATAAATCTTCTATGTGCTGCTATGCCTTAGTGATATTGACTCTGTGCAAACAATTCAGGGGCTTCAGACATTTTTCAACATTCATCACATTAAACATGTTTAAAATTATCCCTTCAGATCCTTATTTCTGAGACCTGAAATATAGGCAATAACCTATTTAGGACACATAATATTTCTTTCATTTCAAATATTGATGCAAGTGATTTAGGCACCTAGAAAAAGTTAGAGAAAATTAAACTCATTGTTCTCTGTATATCATGTGCCATGATTCTCTTGTTTCTGCACTCAATTTCCTCTCTCTTACTGGAAAAGCAGTGAGAAAGATATTTTAAGCAATCTTAATTGTTGAATATAGTTCATCATTCATCTTGATGGATTACAGCAATGAAGAAGAGAATATTTTGATCCCAAAGTACAAACTATTCCCTGATCCCTTTAATTTCAGGCAGTTTGCACTTCTCTGGAAAGTTCACATATTTTCCTTTGGTTGAATAATGCTGCTCTGTGCAAAGCTTTGTGAAGACAGATGTAGCATTCTTCTCAGGCTAACAGAGTTAGAGAAAGAGCTTCAAATTTGTGGATTGTGACTGTTGGAAGCTGTATTCTGTTGGTGCTGAAAACACGTTCGCATCAGAAGGCTATTTCCATACATTCTTGCTACATGGACAGACAGCCGTGGGAATGCCCCAGTCTGACCACAGGACTGTGCATGTACAGGAAGGGACTTTAAACTACCAGAGCAGACTGTGCTGCCCAAATCATCTTCACTGTGAGCACCATGGGCTGGGTAGTCAGTGGAATCCATCCCAGAGTTTACAAAAGTGAATGCCTTCTTTTTCCACCAAGCCTGAGTCCTGACTTGTGTAAAGTGTGTGAAGTGTATAAAGTGAGAAAACAAGAGTGCATTTATTCTGACCACACCTGAGTCTTCTCAGCTACAGCTTGCCAAATATCTGAATCTTTAATTTGCTCCTTAAGTTCTTTCTTTTCTGCTACTGCTTCCTTTGAAGAGCATGGAATTTCAGCAATCTTAAAAAGTAGCTCTGTGTGAATTCTCAGGAAAAAATTATGATCTTTTGCATAGTTGAACATTACTTCTGAGTCACTCAGAGCACTACTTCTATGATATGCAAGAACTTAATCAGCAGTTTTGATGGCTCAAGGAAGACGAGACTTCTTCCTAATTTTATCTTGAGTTTGACTACTGGATGAAGACAAGCACTGATTGTAGCCCATAAAGAATTCATAAGCATATTAAAAAGGTAATTAAAAGCTTCCTTTTTGGCTCTTCTCTTTCTAACTGAGAATTTAAGATTCTCCAAAAGTCATGTAAACAGTAGAGAGGTGATCTCCATATACCGCACTTCCCTGAGTTTTACACCCCAAATTTGTTTCTATGGACACCCAAAAGTCCTATCCACATGAAGACTGGGGAGGAGGGCGTGGGGTTTATATACAGTTTTATGTATTTATCTACATTTGTGAAAACAAGAAATATTTAGATCAAACCACTAGTATATCTAAGTGTTAGGAATTTTTCCAATCACTTTTTGAACTCATGAGGATTTCTGTTCTGCACAATACCATGTCAAAGTACGTTCACACTGTATGAAGGAGGACTTCCAAGTGCTCATTCTGTCTCCACGAAAACTGAGCATATATTCTGACCTTTAGTTTCCTTCCCTTTGACTGTGTGCAGTCCCACTTTCTTGTTTTATGACAGATTGCTTCCTTTAAGTGCTTGTGGTGCCAGAACTTCATTGTCTCTGCGAACATCGATGCCTTGAGAGACCCTCATTGTTTAGTGAGGTTTGGCTTGTCTTTACCAACTTGGGTTGACTTCTTTCTCAATGTCTTGACCACATCCATGTGCCAAATAATTTTATTCTTTAAACTCTTAATTCCTTCTATTTTGTGCCTTTCAGTACACCATTACCCATCCTGTTTAGGTATGTAGACTTTCCTATGGGAGTCCTAAAAGGTTTTTTTTGTTGGAGAGAGAAGTGGTAAATGTTTGCTTTGTGCCACCATTATGGTGACTATCGTTTGTGCCACATACAATTTTTTTTTTCAATGCTCTCTTTAAAAATCTCATTTTCGTGCAAGTTTGAGATAAGACATTTTGCCTTTGTAGATCCTGCAAAAATTACCAAGTGTCAGTACCCTGCGATATTCCAGGAACTTTGTACAGCAACATCATGAACAAATACTTGCTCTCAGGATCAGCTGAGGTGCTGCCTCTCCTGTTGACACTCCCTAACTTCTCAAGGTATGAACTTGTGGTATCTGAGGGTTTAGTCTCAGCTTGCTGATAAGACATCTGTTCAAGACTACATGGGGGTAATTGAAATCTCCCATTACCACTGTGTTTCCTTGCCCTCTCAGCCTCTTTGCAGGCATTCAGGATGTCAATCACCTGTCAGGCTGATTGTCATGTTCTCATTTCCACAGCGGGCCGGTTTACTGAGGGCTGTGAGATGGATTGTAGCCATGTCAGTGGCTGCAGAGCTGATAGCCTGAGCTATAGCAGGGGCTGCCAGGAGGTGTTTTCACAGAACTGCTCATTGTTAGAAGTACTTTCTTTGAGAACAAAATTGTGTATGATTCAGATACCCCTTTAGGGCCCCCTTGGAAACATATCCCCTAGATAAGAAATCCTTCCTTAGGATGATCCATGCTAAGGAAATGTTCACTCACCTGTAGACCCCTGAGTTATTTTTTAGAGTTCTAATTGGTCCTTATCTCTTCTAAATAATTGGTCATTTCTTTACCCAAAACCTTAAAGTAATTGGATAGCTTTCAACTTCTAACTTTATTGGTCACTTTTCAAGCCACCCCAACCCTATAAAACCCCTTTGATAGTCTGTGTACTCGGATTTGCTGTCGGACCCCCTTCGTAGAAATAAAGTTGCCTGCAGAATTCCCAGATCTCTCTCTCTCACTGGCTAAGAGAGTGCTGCAAGCAAAATGAAATCACAAAACAGCTGATGGCCTAAGCCTAGGACTTGCTTCCATTTAAGCACTTTGTAGCTGACTTCTGCCTTGAAGCAGCCAGGAGAATCTGTTCTATTTGGGACATTTTATCTGGCCTTGCTGTGGCAGCCTGGGGCAGAACCCCAGCCCCGGCTACACAAAATGACCTGATAAAGAGGAGAGCATATAGCACAGAACAGGAGTGACTTTTCCAGTCAGCCTGCCAAGTAGGGGCTGTGCTACTGTCCCTGCAGTGTTCCTATTGATCCTGTGCTCTTGAGACTGTTATTTTTAAAAGCACATCTGGTGGGTCTTCCTCTTGTGTGCTGGTTTTGTTTTAGTAGCTTCATATGACTTCTGCAAGACTAAATAAATGTATGCAAATTTGTGTTACTCATCTCGAGAACTAGCCACACACTCAAAAATTCTTAAGTGCTTCATAATGACTGATTTGAGAAAATTAAAAGGGTGAAAATAAGGCTAAACTAAAAATACTAATGACTAATGCAGAAGAAGTATGAAATAACTTCTGTTTAATATTTTTATAATTATTTGGGGGGGGAGGGGAACTAAAATACAACTACCCAGAAACTTGAATGAAGGCTTAATCTTGTTCCCTATACCTACTATACTTTGAAGAGTGAAAAAGTTCATTAACAAAAATACCTGATTAAAAGTATCCATCAAATACATAGTTTACATTGCCAGGTTCAGATACAGACATAGATACAGACATAGATGTATAGACACATACAGATACAGATAGGTATCATAAAGAATAAGATCTACTAATTTAGTTTCATAAAAATTGACTTAGAAAATCATAAATTTCTTTTGCTATTACTAATTAGATGTCAAAGCCATAGTTACTCTCCAATTGCACGAATGTATTCACATTTATACCTCAAATCAGTTCTAAGGAGGGTAAACTAGTCAAGGAACTAAAAAACATTATTTGTATCAGTATCCTGACTGGGAAACCCACACTTTGTTTCTGCTAGGAAAACACACATGGGCCTTGATTTGTCTAAATTATATGGGAGAAGGTGCTCACTTTATAGCTACATCTTTAACTAGACACAAAAATTTGTTTCCTTAGGAAACAGTCTTGATTTGACTTTGATTGATTGTACATGAATAATTTTAATTATAGAATTGGTTTTATTCCTTTTTAAGCATGATTTATATTGATATTATGTTGAGGTATTTAGGTATTTTTAATTTCATAAATTAAAACCAAAACATTTAGGCCTAAGATGGTTACTATAAAAAAAAAAGCAACTTGAGGATAAAATGTAATTTAAAAATAAATTTTCATTCAAAATTTGAAACAAAACCATTGAACCACATAATCTCTATTCAAAATTTGTTGCCTTTAATCCAGTAAATAGCTCCAGAAAACTGAAAAAGTGGAAGCAAACTAAATGAAGCAAAATCCTAAAATATAAACCGAAATATTTGTGATAAGACAATACATTGCCTTTTCCTCTGTCTTTACAGGAAGAATGTATTTCTTATATTTTTTCTGAACACATAAAAGATGTTACATTTCAATACAAAGCAATCTGCTTTTCAGTTTTTATTTTAAATGTATTATGTTATTGAAACTTAGGACACAAATAATCTAGTAGTCATGTGAACTCACATAAGAATGAGGAGTTGGAAGAGACCCACAAGGATGGCTGGGTCCTATTTTTAAGTAAATGGCTTTTACAGGGATTGAACCCACAGTCTTGGTGTTATCAGCACCAGGCCCTAACAAATTGGATTCAACAATTTACTATTTCTTTCCAAAAAGTAAAATCATACCAACCATTATTTTGCAGTTGAGATTATAATCAGCATTGTTGTATTTCTGAATTGCAAGTACATTTCAAGAAAATAAAGCACTTATTCTTCAGCTTGTCCACCTAACTAGTCATTCTGTAACAATCAAATATTAAAGTAATGTTATAGATAACTGGTGGTACTCAGGGTCTATTGTGTATGAAATGGCAACACAATCAAATGTTTAATGTATTAACAGTGATTATCCACAGGGCTCTGTATAGCTGAAACTTCTCAAGAGTCAGATACCAAAGGAACATGGCACAGTGAAGAATTAAGCTGAAATAATAAAAATACCAACAAGTCCTCTGGGCACTAAAAGAAAAAGGCAAATAGAAACAAGTGCTTCTTTGATGTATTTTGTAGCCAAACTAATTAAATGTACATGGCTGTATGTGGGATCAGATGACAATTTGTGTGGGTGGCATATTGTTAATGTAAGTGGAGTTTAAAATTTAAATCAGTACTTGTCTTCCTTTATAGTTTGTAACTTCTGATTCAAGAGAAAAAAAGTAAATACAAAATATACAGGAGGATCAGTGGCACAAAATTTGCACCAGGATCTTGAGCAAGTTCAAGAACATCTAAAAACATATTCCTGTGTATGTCCTACAGAGGACTTCTGTGAGAATATCTATAAATAAATATAATTTAAACATTTTTAAATACACCCGTCAGGCAGATGTAATAAAGTGTCAAATAGAGAGGCTATGGAAAATGTAGGGTGGACTTTAAAATGAGAGGAAGGACAGATTAAATTGCTCTCATTACTCATGACATAGTAAACAGATACAGTTTAAAACAGCAGTGCTTTACTTCTGCACAGTTACACAGCAACCATTGTAAACCAGTGTGCATGAAGTAAATGTTGTGGGTTAACACCACACCTTAGCTACAGTGAAGATTTTTAATGGTCTCTAGCTCAGAAATAAAATACCTAGTTAAGGGCAAAGTGCCCAAGAAGCACACAATCAATAATGGTGTACAGTACCACTTCACTGAGAAATTAAAGGCATACTGGATGTATAGTTACTTAATCAATGCTGGGAAAGAGCAACCATCTCAGAAAAGTCGCCCAAGATCAAATAATGCCTGGTATTTTCACTTTACTGTGAAATGGAAGGGGAAATTGCAGAGTCTCTTACCCTATCCTCCCATGCTAAAGAAATTTCAGAGGGGGTTCCTTGAAGAAATGTGTGCTGCCCAGGAACTGTGAACCAGAGCATGTGGGGATGAACAGGACATCCAATTCCTAAGTGCACATCTGACTCAAACCAAAATGCTCATGGAGGGGCATCCACTGTGACTGAACTGCAGAGGGAATGTGCAGGACTGGATGCATGAGGGGCCCAGCTCTCAATTTTCCCAAGCTCTTCTGAAAACTGCCACATCTCCAAATGTCTCCACTTAAACAGAGGCTGTGCTATGTGCAGCACTTCCCTTCATAGTCCTTCCCTGAAAAAACATCTCTTTAGCCACAAATCTGAGTGACTCCTGGTACCTGACATGCATCCAGCTGTTACCTCTCATCCATATGCCTAGCATTGCTGATTATTGCAGAGGCTGGTGGCCACCACACTGAGGGTCTGCACAAATACAGTGCCTATTTAAAAGTCTTTGGTTTACTCTGTTCACATTCTTCTATAAGTTGCTAGCCACTGCATTTTGAATAGAAGTCGAGGCATGTTTACCCTGGGGTAGGCTGACTTAACTCACTGACTGGAATGAAAAGCACCTCCAAGGTGAATTTAATTCTGACAAATGCAATCATAAACTGCTTTGATGGAATCTGATCATCTTGCAAGTGGAAAAGTTCAGCGGACTCTTTCCAGCAGTAAAGAAAAATAATCTTTGAATTTTTCAGAGTAGGATGAAATATATTGAGAATATCTGCAATACCAACAGATAACCTACCCCTCTTTTAAAGAGTTGGATTGAGCTGTCAGCCAAAACATAAGTCATCTTAAAAGACAGCAAGAGGTTTTACTGAAATGAACAACAAAGGCAATGAAAAAGAAGAGCAAGAAATGACGACATTTCATCATTACTCTGTGTCTTTTCAACTGTTGACCAAAGTGACATTTTCAGAATGAGAACAGGAGTCAGTAACACATCTGAGTTACCCCACGCTTCTGACCTTGTCCTTATTCTGTTTAAGAGTTAACTTCTGAAATTATGAGATATCTTTGATCGGTTTCTAGCAGAGGAGACAAAACATTTGCTTTGCTCCCCACAATTGTAATGGTAAAAGCAGAACCTTGCAAGGGAAGAAGCAGGGAAGAGGGAGTTAAATCATTCTAATCATGATTTAAACCAACAATCAGGAAATTTTGCTGTAATGAAGCTTATTATCTTGTTTTGCATTAATAGTTTTTAGTTCCACAATGGGAAGTTATTTCTTATTAGCTGGTAAACCCATTTTACAGTTTGTTTATGGATAATATAGAATTTGCCTCGAGTATGATAGGTTTTTTCTACTGGAAGAATCTGTAATATATAGTTATATAGCTATATATCATCAATTATGGAATTCAACACAGATTTTTAATTGTTCTTGGTTTTTTTCTACAAAATCATTCTCTATTCTCCTGATGAAGAGTATTTACCTTTTCTTTGTTGATCTCTTTCTGTAGAAATTGTATTAATACAGAAAGTTAAATGGGGCTTAAAAAATGAAAAAAAAGCAGTATTTAATTATTTTTTTTATGTAGAACTAGAGGAATGAGAACAGCATAGAGTTAGTGAGCTCAAGGAATTCATATTCTCAAAGTGTTTGGAAACAAGCAAGTCCAATATTTTCACATTTCCATCATGTAGGTGAGGAAAGTTGAAAGAAAAACTATATCTGTTTTTTAAGACCAGTGTAGATTTCGTAATTGTGGAACTATCCATTGGGCTGAACTATATGAATCAATTGAAATGAAAAAATTATTTCCTGAACATCCTCAAAGCAAGATAATGCTAAGCAGAAAAATGTGGGCCCCTATGCAGAATACCTGTGTCTTAGTTTAGGTAGAGTGGAAAGGATTTTTACCTTGAGTCTTGTTTGACTTCGTGTCTAATTTCAGAAGGAGCATTCTGTCTCATCCTTCCCTTCTACACCACTCTGTGTCAAGCCCTGCAAACAGATTTAAGTGTATTGAAAACCATCTACACCATAGATGTCACTTTTTCCATTTCCATAAATTCTGAAAATTTAGAGATAGTCTTATTGACATTACATAAAATGATGGCTGGTATGCCATCCAGAACGTTAAATTGTAAAGCAGAATATGTTCTCCATCATGCCCTTTAAGTATAATGTTGTGTATCTACCTGAAAGCCTGCAAGATGGTGATACTGCAGGATGATTCCTGTTCCCATATGTTTTACTTTAATAAGAACTGTAGACCACCTGGTTCAATTAGTTAATTTTAGAGACAACCAGGGAATATATAGCTGCGGCTATAGCATACTGAAAGCTGCATTAAAATGAATTATGTACTTTAAAGCCATAGTAAATGAAGTAGCAAATAAAATGATTCAGGGAGCTGACCAGTGGCCTAGATTCCAAACTATACGATCATATTTCTGAAAGTTACAGCCATGCAAAGTGTTTCTGCACTTGATTCAAAGAAATTTATTATTTTAAATGAATAGTGATTTGACTACTTTGCTACAATATTAATTTAGTGTGTTGCCATAGAGTCTAAAGATCAGAAGAAAAGTTCAGTAGTCAGTCTCCACGGCCAGCTTCCACAGTACTGCAGTAACTCTCTTATCCATGGGAACAGCTGACATTATACCAGTTTTCCATTGCAAGGTCAGTTCTTCTTTCATCTGACAGAAATTGAAAGCTGACCTGGTCATCTGCAAATATCTTCTCGAGCCACTCTTTCTCTGAAGAGTAAAAAGATATATTCTAAGGCTTTAGTTTGACAATGAGAAAGTAATCAGGAAAAGTCAATATAGCTTCACCAAGGGAAAGTCATGCTTGATCAGCCTGACTGCTCTCTAGAGTGAAATGATTGGCTAAGGGGATGAGAATAAAGTGCTGGCTGCGAAAAAGCCTTAAGTTAATAAGGTTTTGATTCTGCTTTCCACAGAATTCTGATTTGGAATTTGAGATAAACAGGACAAACAGACTGTTAGATGGACTGAAAAGCAACTGGACAACCAGAACCAAAGGCAAGTAATCAACAGCTTGACACCTGGCTTGAATAGCAACTTAACGAGGAGTCAGTACTGACACAGTGCCTCTTCAATTGTTTCATCACTGAACTGGGTGACAAGACAGATCCCATCAGCAGCAAATCTGGGAGCAATACTAAAAAAGAGGGAGTGGTGGCACATGCAATATTAGAGCTTCAATCCAGAAGGACCTTGGGAAATTTAAGCATTGGACCAATGGGGATTGATTCCACCGCAAGGGTGAGGATTGCACCTGGGACAGAATAATCCCTTCCATCAACCAAAACTGGGAACCAACTGACTGAGCACTATCCACGGTGGGAAGGACCTGAATGTTACACCAGAGATAAGCCAACTGTGTGCCTCAATTGAAAGGCAGAAAAAGTAGTCACACCCTGAAAAGCCTGATTTAGAAGATGAATTTATCTTCTTCCACGTAGAGGCTGTGTCCAGAGTACAGTGTGCAGTTTGGGTCTTGATGTTCCAGCTGGATATTGAGGAACTAGAAGGAATTCATGGGGATTATCAAGACAGTTGATGATATGTGACATAGGAGGAGCAGTATAGAGAAATGGGATTGGTTACTCTGACAAAGAGGAGGTTGACTGGTAATTTAATACCGTCCTTTTACTACCTGAACAGGGGTTTCAAAGTGACAGAACAAAAGTCCTCTCTGTAGAAACAGAAGGAAAAACTAGGGGCAGCAGCCATGCCTTTTAAGCTGAAAGTTTGGTTTGGAAATAAAGAACAGCATTTTCAGGAGAGCAATGCTGTACTTGAGAGGGTTATTGGTATCCAGAGGGACTGTGGAAAGTCCATCCTCAAATCAAAACTTAGCTGAAAAAAGTCAGAGCTGGCCCAGTTGTTACATTCCAATCGTCCTCCCTGAAGTAGCAGAAGTTCCTTCCAACCAACACTTCTGTGACTCAGTGTTTCCCTCAAATTCTGCTTTCTGCACCAGGTTAATTTGAGGATGAACATGGATGAAATTCTCTCCATTCATTTTATGTGCCAGGCTAGTGGGGACTGTAATGGTTTTCAGGTTTTTATTCCATGACATTTTCAAAACAAAAATCTGAGCTCATTGAAGATGAAACAACTGGAATCACTAGACAAGTTACTATAGTTAATATCACAGGGTTAAGAATTACAAAACCTTGGAGGGAAAAAAAGAAGAAAAAAGAAAAGGAAAAGGAAAAGGAAAAGGAAAAG
>JAODKT010001744.1:51290705-51324610 GCA_027576195.1 Cossypha heuglini | reverse complement strand
GAAAAGAAAAGAAAAGAAAAGAAAAGAAAAGAAAAGAAAAGAAAAGAAAAGAAATGAAATCCTGGACACAAGGGGTTTATTTGAAAGAACTAATGCATACTTGATAATATGCTTACAAAATATAATTGGATAGAAGGGTAGGTAGCTTCACATGCAAAACCTTAGCTGCCGAGTAGGAAGAACGTTGTGTAATTTGTAGACAGCTAAAATAATTTGGAATTGATTTAAAATTCATGGCTTTAGTCACTGTATGGATGAGGAACTTAGTCAGTGGATTGATGGCATCGTGACACTTGAACGACACTGAGTTGCTTTATTCAAAATTCAGATAAAGGAATTACTTGCCCTCCTGAAAACGAAACAGTGTCTGAGTATATAGAGCTTATCTACTGATAGAAAGGACTATCCTAGAAATTATTATGTTTTTCCAAAGTATTTTACAGTGTGCAAAAGATTTTAATACAAATTATTCAAAACAAAAAGTATAATATTAAAAATAAAATGTAGCACAGCACAAACTATTCAGAGCTCTACATGAAAAAACACATAACTTCTGTTCCAGTAAGCCCAATGTTTCAGATCAGAGAAAATCTACAAAGAAAACCCTGTTGAGAGAAAATCGCAGTAGATGCTAAGAAAAGGGAAGCTCTCAATTTCTAATTCTGACCTTATTAATCAACTGTGCACTGGAGCTGCACAGTGCACTGGCATTCATACATAATGAGAAATGGGGAAATCATTCTTGGCAGACACATTGTATGAGGAATGCTAGACTATTTAAAAACCTTGCTAATGAGAATCAAGGGCTTTCAAGTCCCCTTGCAGAGTTTCTACTCTCCTTTGTCTAATTGTGCTGGTTGGGAGTACAGCACTCTTCTTTCCTCATCAATTGCTTTGCAAAGGGATGTGTAAATCCAACTGAAGCAGCTCCTAATTCAGCCCCTTCTCACTGTCGCATCCTCTTGAACTGAAGGAACAAGTGACAGGACTTGTGCTTTAGCTTGAGTAGCATTTGTAACAGTGAAACTGGTGGAATATGGGAGCATCAGGAAATATTCTCCCTTGACAATATTCTGAGGAACTGAGCTGGACAGATTCATGGATTTTTATTTCAAAGGACCAGCTGCCTCAGCATAAAACCATAAAATGTGTTATATGCTACTTTTACATGGGGAAAGGATAATTATCATCATCAGTCACAGAGCTGGAGACTGAATTTTAGCAGAAAGAGCAAAAAAATATCTTTTCATGTAGTGATAACCACATGGTGACATGGGAAACCTGATGAGATGTGCAGCATATGATTGGGAATGCCTGGGGAGAATCACACCCAAAGGAATTTGGACAGTAGTGTCCCAGGTAGAGCTGCAGCTGTTGTAGGTTCAGCCTGCATAAAAGTTAGTCTCTCATGATGTCATTGTGTTTTTCTAGATATCACTAAGTTATCAGTATGAAGATGAGCTTCCACCTAGAAACTTAACCCCCACCCCCTTTTTATGGGTATTGATTGTCTAAATTGGTGTGAGAGTGTGATAGACAACAAAAGCAAGTATGAAAGAAAGATCATTTTAGTGGGCTTTTTGTTGTGTGACTGTTTGCCTGTGCTGTATTCAGGGAAAGATTTTAGGTATGTTCAATATAAACAAAAAGATAACATCAAAGCCATACCTGATTTGCATAATCAATTTTCCTTCTGGAGCAACACTTAAAGACAATCAAACAAATCAGGCATACTAAAAGACAAACGCATGCTAAACAAATCTTTAAAAGTCAATAAAGTAGATGTTTAAAATACTAGTTAATGACTTCTAATCATGGTAGATCTCAGCGTTGATATTCTTCCTTGATACACACCTCTCCTTTAAAGGAAAACAAAACCACCAATTAAATTGCACACCCTTCAAGTGTGTCCCATATTCAGAATCTGTGCATGCCATGTTTGTTGCACAACCAGTTGCCAGTTTGACATATGTGTTATAAATCACATCATTTTGAGCACCTGCCTATCAGCACTTAGTGTTTAGTTTTCAGTTTCCCTAGACTTTTGCCTACCCACAATATGATTATTTAAAAGTTAGTATTCCAAACATAGATGCCATGTTAGCATTAATTAGGCCGTAGTAAAAACAACAGCAACTAACAATGTATTTTGTAGATACAGCAGATATAAGACCATGTTAACTTATTTCTAAAGACAAAAAATCCTAAAAGGAAAAAATCCTCAAGGAATTTCACAGGTTCTCAATGAGTGGACTGGAAAAGAAAAAGGTGTTAAGTGCAGCAGTAATGTACACTGAAGGAGAAAAATGGGGTACTTGTAAATATTGAGTCTAAATTAAGTGTACTAACAAACAGGTACATTGATATTACTCTGGATGACACTACAGAGGGAAGTTGCAGATTCTGCTAAAAGACTGGGGCAGGTGCTTACTTGGGGCACTGCTGGTAAATTTTTAAAAATTATTGTAAGCAAATTGAAAATAGGAAACAAGAAACTTTTATTTAATCAAGTTCTGCATTTGCACTTTCAGTAACTTTCCTGATTTGTTAATTTGGTGATAGTTAATTCTCATCAACTTACATAAACATTAAAATATGAAATTTTTACATTTGTTTTGTTGCTTTCTTTGCTGAAATTTACATTTTATAATTATTTAAATAAATACTTCTCTAGTTTCAAAGGTATTTGTTCACTTTTTTCACTTTTTTTTCATTATTTTAGAAAGAGTCCAACAATTCATCTATATTTATTACATTTTTATGTTCTTTATAATTTTCTTTTTAAATTACATGCAGACTTTTCATTTTAAGTTTGGGTCAAACTACATTTGTATTGAAATAGGTATTGAAGCGAAGTCATTACAAGAAGTATTTTATATTAAAGAGTAAATGGAAATACCTACATTTGAAAAAGAGAACATTGAAGAAGGAGCACTAACTCTTCTACTAAGGTAGAAGGCAAATGTTAAACCCATATTCAAATAGGGAAGCAAGAGAATCTAGAAAATACAGGAAAGTCAAATCCACTTCAATGCATGTCGGGTTTTATGTAGTAGCTCCTCCTAAAAACCATTTTGAAGCATGGGAGGGACAAGAAGTTTATTGTGCACAGCCATCGTTGATTTATGAAGAGGAATTTTTACTTTAACATCTGATTTGCTCCTGTGATGAAATGGCCACCCCCGTGTAGAGGTGACATTTATCTTGCCTTTCTACACCCCTCCTGCAGTATTTTGCTAGACAAACTGTAGCTGGGGAGTGTCAGAAGGAATCTCATGGAGACAACACAGAAACATGCTAAGCTTTACACTTAATGTAATAGCCCAGTGAAGCACTGCACTCAAGGGATTGACTGCATGGGAGCAGACCTGCAGAAAGGGAGCTGGAGGTTCCTGGTGGGAAAATTAAACAGTCAGCAGTGTGCCCCTGTGGCAACCACCCACCCTGTAGCACTTATTTTTCATGCATCAGCAGAAAGCAGAGAACCAGAATTCTGGCATCTTCAGGTTCACACAGTTTTCAATGAAAGGAAAAAAGATAGTATTGGCTCTGAAGCAGTTCACTATGGAAAAAGTATTCAAAAAATATTTTATGCCTGGAGGTATTCAGAAAGATTTGGTTTTTTGTGTTAAATATATCTATATTCACTGCACCAAAAATACTGAAAACAATTCACGTGCTACTTTACCTATAATACATGTAATAGTACATGTAGTATATTGCACTAAGATACATTTATAAAGTTTGACCTGAATTAAAAATTTAAACACTTCCCAACTTTCTGATTTTGTAAGTAGTAATGCAGCCTTTAATTTCCATATCTGATGATGGTCATGGGTATAGCATATAACTTGATTTATTGAAGTAAATTGTCAAGGTCATAGTAGTTTCAAACCTTAACTTTAGATTGTCATGTTTTTGCCTTCAATTTTAAATTTTTTCTACTAAAAATATGTACATTTAATTTAAATGAACATAATGGTGGTTATTTAGACGACTTTTTGTGGATTTAATATCAAACAGTATAATTGAAAAGGTAGAAGGATTCATCAGAAAGAGGAGGATTTATTGAGATATGCAAAACTTCGATTTGAAGAAAAATACAAACTAGCTGTCTGCAAAGGGAGACGTGAAAACAAGGTATTTGGCAGTCATCCATGTCTTAATTTACTCCTATGAAAAAGAGTGTCTGATGTTGTCCTCCCTTACCCTGTCCATCAGTCCTGCCCAAGCATCCACATTTAGCCACACTCCCGCCATTTCTCATATTCTGCTGTCATGACAGACCAACACTCTTAGACTTTCTCAGCACAACACCATGTGTTTTGTAGCTTCCCAGTTTCCATTACTTTTTACCTTGTTTCACATGTCTTTCAGAACCAGGCATCAGTAATTTGGTCACACTGAGATTTCTGTAAGTCTTGCTCCTTCTCTGTGAAACCTGTGAGCCGTACTTTAAAGACTAATGATTCAGAAGCCACTTTCAATCATTTATTTATACAACCTACCAGCAAGTACCATATGACAGAATGAGTTTATGGTATATCAGTTGCAATATTTCTCAGTAGCAAATAATATTATGTTTAGTCCCTTCATATTGTAAGACTCACACAAAACAAAAGCAATGTGCACTTTTGAAATTGGTATTTTGTTCTGACAAATTCCTTGTTAATCTAAGGTAAAGTGTCAATGTTATTTGTATTTCATTTGAAATATTATCTCTCTGCCTCTTGTCACAGTATCCATATTGTAAGAAAAGACAATTCTGGGACCAAAGGCTGAATGAAAGGGTCCAGGATTTTCTAAAGCATGTTGCTGTCAGTCAGCTAATCTTTTCCTTTTGATCAGGAAGCTCTAAATTGTATTAACTATACTTGTGATCTCTGCAACTATTTTTCTATCATCATCCAAGAGTGAAGCAAAGGTTGAGTGAGACAGGGAGTCACCAGTTACGTTATCTGATTCAGGCTGCATTTAAATTATACATAAGTTAAATAAATTTTGTTGGCAATTATACAATCCATTACACTGTTTCTTCAGTTCTTTTTTCCACTTGACAGTGTCACGGATGGACCATGATTGCATGTACTTTGTCTCAACCACAATGACAGGCTGTTTTCTGGTTAGTCATAAGAGTGACTAAAAAACTGCAGTTCAAACATCTATTATTGTCTCCAAGATTGGCAAGCACTAGGTATTTCAATAAAAAAGAGCTTTATACTGACCCAATGCAAGATAAATTACCGCTTTGAAGATTTCATCCTAATGTGTCATAGTCAAATACTAGTTTAAATCTCAAAGAAAGTTTTTAATCTTGCCAATGTTTATTAGCAACAGTTTTGCAACTAGAGATGAGTAGAAATGTCCTATATTATTGTGTATCTTTCATGTCCTATGGCAATGAGATGTTCCCTAACCACTTTGTTTTCTCACAGCACTGTGCAGCGCAGCATCATTGTACCAGTGTTGTTGACATACCTGTAAAGACATTTTGAAGCAAGTCAAAATGTGTTTACAAGATTGCACTGCATGGATACACACATTGGGGTTATTTTCATGAGAAATTCTGTTTTGTGTCCTTTGCTCATTCATAGTTTGCAAGTTCACATTTACCATCTTAGAATGAAGTATCACAGTTAGGTCGGAAAAGGCCTCAAGATCAAATCCAAGCTATGACCAAACACCACCTTGTCAACAAGACCATGGCACTAAGAGCCATATCCAGTGTTTCCTAAAACACCTTCAGAGATGGTGACTTGACCACTTCCCTGGCCAGCCGCATCCAATGTTTAACCACCCTTTCTGTGAATAAATTCTTCCTGTTGTCCAACCTCAACCTTCCCTGGAGCAGGTTGAGACAGTGCCCTGATGTTCTGTCGGGTTGGCTGGGAGAAAAGCCTGACCTCCACCTGGCTATCAGGGAGCTGTAGGGAGTGATAAAGCTGCCCCTGAGCCTGCTTTTCTCCAGCCTAAACCGCAGTTCCCTCAGCTGCTCCTCAGACCCTTCACCAGCTCCACTGCCTTTCTCCATAGGAGATATGCAGATAAAGAAAGCAACATAAAGGAGCAGAGGAAATGCAGGAAATTAAAAAGGTCACAACAATACAGCGCACTATTTTAACTCATGAAATATGAGACAGTCTAAATACTTCCTGACACCTCATTCTAATGACAAATACTGTAATAAGAAACTTAAATGGTACAAATTATTCCGTTCACTTTACAAAGATTATGAAAGCAGGAAGAGATGCAAAATTAATCAGTGCTTTTTGTATAATTTTTTTCATGAAATGTTATTTAGGCATATGATTTAAAATGAGTAAATAACAGATCTAACTTAGCCATTAACTACAATAAAAGAAACTGGTAAAAGATTTTCCTTAAATTGATTATTCCAATTTTTAAATAAAAATCATTAAGCAAGTGGATTGCTGTTAAATCATTTTTTGTTCATTCCAGTATAACTTTTGTTCTGGTACAGCATGTTGTATTAACTTCCTTCCTTCCAGGAAAAGCTCCACTGGAGCAAGAATCACATTTAACTCAAAAGAACAAAATTGATCAGGATTTATTAATAGGTTTCTGCCAATGTGCTACAAGAATGTTCTTTAGTATCCTGAATATTCTAGAGAGCATATTTTTGTTTGTACCTAATCATGTTTTACCCAGTTTTGAAGACTGTTACAGAGCTAGGCTTTTTGTTAATAGCAATGCTGTTTTCAATGTAATCAGTTTGTCAGAGTGGTAACTTTGATGGCACAGAATGAAGCAAGCAGAGAATATGTGCTCTTTTTGGCAGCCTCATTGCAGCAGCTGCTGGCACTGAACTGACTGAGAGTTCTTTAACAGTTCTGCTGAGGTTTGCCTTAGGATTATCTCAGTCACCTCTTGGACCTTGCTAGCTCCCAGCTATTCCTTTCTTACGTGATACTCACACTGAGGAACAAGGTTCATACTCCTTTATTCTTGTATCAGTGAGCAGTTTTTGGAAAGCAGTGTTCCCCCCCCCCCCCTTCTTGTTACCTTCTAAGGACATGTATAAGGCTTTCCACCTCTGCTGCTTCAGTTTTCACTCATTTTGTGTCCTAAGATATAGCCCAAGAAGGACAAGGCTGTGGCTATTGATGCATTGATGTCTCTCACACCAGAGATCACACAAGATAAATAGTTGGATGTTCCACATCCTTTTTTCTTACAAAAAGTGAGCAAGGAAGAGCTGCTTCCTTCCTTGCACAGGAATTTCCTGGGGCACGGGTACACATCCTGTCTTATTTCCATCCCTAGTGGAGCAATGGCTATAAAGTATCACAGAGCCACTGAACAATTCTGACTGGAAGTGAGTTCAGAAGGCCTCTAGTCCAACATCCTGCTCACAGCAGGTCCAGCTGGGGTCAAACCAGGTTCCTCAGGAAAAAACCTTGTGTTTTGTAAACTGGCATAGGGATTTCACATCCTCCCTGAACAACCTGTGCCATTGCTTGGTTGCCCTAATGAGGAAAAAGGTTTTTTTGTCCCTTTTTCCAGTCAGAATATGCTGTTGCTGTTTGTGTTCACTGGTTCTTATCCTCCTGCCATACACTGTTGGGAAGATCATGGCTCCATCTTCTCACTGATCTCTTCAGAAGTATTGACTCTATTTGGGTTCTTCCCCTAAAAAAAACCTCTTCTTGAGGCTGAACAAGCCCAATTTCACTGCAGGTGATCAGCATACTTCCGAGTAGAGCAGGGTACTGGTTTTCCTCCACCCACTGCCTATGCTGCTCTCAGTACAGTCCTGTATGTTGTTGGTCTGTATTTCTGTATGTTCTACTTTTCCATGTGCAAGACTCAGCACTGAATCATTGACTTTCACAAGGTTGGTTGTTTCCTCCACTGGGTACAGGTCTCCTTTTGGTGGCAGCTTTTTTGTCCCTTCTCTCCTCAGCTCCCTGGATTGTGGAGTATGAATGTCATACAGCCAGGGAAGCTGGTCATTTTTACTACTGCAAATAATAGTGCTTTAAAGAGAAACTCATAACTCATGTGTTTCTCCACCTGATAAGGACTCATAAACTTGTTCAGAGCACAGCATTCCCTCTACAGAATCGCATAAATTCTCCATGCTCCTCTATACATATGACATGGAACCCAGTAAGTCATATTTTTATTAATCTGCACACATTGCAATTTGGTCAGTAAAATAAACCTTCTCATTTGTCAGTAAGGATTTAATATCAAACACTTTGCACTACCATAACCTTATAAAACTTCAAGCTAGAATGTGAGCATAGGGAATAGGCATATTTTTTTATGGTTATTTATATGAAGCATCTCATATAAATCAATGAAAGTATTCATGTAATTAAAAAGATTACAACCTAGCTCTGGAATGCTGTTCTATGTGCAAAATACTGCACACAAATTTTTTCGCAACGTTAAAAGAAGTAATGTGATATAAATAATCATCCATTCCATTATACTTGAGATTATTTTAATATAAAATGCTTGGTTTTGTCTATATAGCGAGTTCATGTAATTCAAATTTGAAAAACTCAGTCTTATGAAATGGATAGGCTGGAATTCTGTATGGATTTCAAGTATTTTGTCAAGCAAGCCACAACATTTTCAGGAAAGTTAATAAATAAAATATGCATATACATTCAAAAATCCTACTCCACCGTGTTTGGCAAAACCCAAATAGACTGTTTTGAAAAGAAAATATGCATACAAAAAAAAGCAAAGATGCAAAAGTTGTGAAGTACCAGAACCAATATTCTAGGTACAAAAATGAAATACAAACAAATAATAATCACCTCTCTTCGTAATAGGTGCTACAAAAAAGTGATGTAGAAATCTTACACCTCCAACTCTTCCTCCTCTTTCTCTCACCACTTGTCAGAGTTTCAGGTCTTCCTGTACCTCCTTCATTCCTCCATCTCCAGAGCAGAGGCCAGATCAGCTCCCCCTGCTCTGGAAGTCCGGCTCTTTAACAGCTGTAACTCCTGCCTTGACCATTGATGGTGTTTCTCTTTATCTTCTAGTACTCATTTGTTCAAAATTTTAAGAATCATTTTTTTATTTCTGACCTCCACAGGCCTTAGAAACCATTCTTGGTATTATTTCTACTATTTTTTTTTTTTGCCCCTGTGCTATTACAGCAGCAGTGCAATGCAGGCAGTTTCATCATCACCTGGACACCTGAGTGCTCAGCACTGACAAGAATTGTTCTGTGCATCAAGAATGAAGTATTACAGCAACCACCTCAGTCTCAGCTAACCCCGACCCTTTGGTCAGCAGAGACATGGGACCAGTGACTAAAAACTGTGCATGCACCCAGAGAAAAAGCTACATGTTCACCTGTTACTGTTATCCCAGAAAACAGGATGACAGAAGTTAATGGAAGGACAAGTGAAGTGACCTGGTGCCTCTGTGGAGCCAAGGAGAAGGATCAAAAGGAGCATCAGCATTCACAGGCTGACAGCCTTCAGCCAGACCTTCAACCTGTACAGACAGCACAGGCAGCACCAGTCAGCAAAGAACAAATATAGAAAAATAAGATATATTTTGGATCTCAATTTAAAAAACAATACTATTTCTAATTTTCTAATCTACAAGAAATTCTCAGATCTCCTTTATGCAGATTATAGGTGATTGTGTCCCTCTTCTCTCCTCACTTTTCTTCTCTCCTGTTCTAAATGCTTGACGGGACTTGCTTTGAGAATGATCACCCTCTGTTATCACAGGGTTACACTGTTATTTTAATAATTTCTGTTATAATCCGTATTAAAAGATATTAAAACATATTAATCCTTAAATTTAAAGAGCTCATAATAGTGAAGTCAGATTCTTCTTCTTCAGAGAACAGAGGTGTAACACTATTTCTACAACAGCAAAGGTGAGTTTTCCCTTCTCATTTGAAAAATTTCCCCTTTGATTTTCTCCATCCTGACCCTGTCAATCAACTTCTACCTAATTTATCTGGGTGTCCTCTCAGTTCTCTCATGACTATGCAGAACTATTCCTTTTTTTGGAATTTCTCAAGCTTTCTCTCATTTAATCTCTCTCTTACCTTTATGTTCAAGTCATATGGATCACAATCAGCTTCTCTAGTTTAATTATTTTCTCCTGACACAACTGTTATTCTATTGACAGGGTGACAAAATATTTGCCTCTGTTTTTTATTTTAACATTCGTTTCTTTCTAATCTATCATACCACTCTTTTGGCACTTTCTGCATGCACCAAAGACACTGTTGTCAGTTCTACAGGGTTTTATCTTGCTATCACTCTTGTCTTTCAGAAAAAAATAGGATTTTATGAAACTTCATGTGAATGTAACCATATAAAACTAAATGGAACTGTTTTGTTCCATTCATGCCTGAGTATATCTCAGAACTGAATGTATCATCTGAAAAAAAAAATCTGAATTTTAAAGTCTTCACAGGATTAGGATTTTCATGGCTTTTAATGACATTTTAAGCATTGCCTGCAGTGGAGGAACTAAAAAGTGTGGCTAAAGGAATTATATACGTGTATAAAGCAATAATATGCTGAAATAACTGAAAATAAATTAGAGATAATTGATGAGAACAATTATTTTAGTAAATTAATGGATAAAAATAATAATGACAGTGAGTTATTTTCCATCAGTTTCTCTGGCTACCACTTATCTTCATAGTGTTATGGAACATTGCAGAAGGTCATTAAGTATATGAACTCTCATGACTCTCTTGTAGATATATTAAAAAAACAAAAAGGAATGTGCTCCCTAACAACAGCTGTACAGGAAACAAAAAGACAGAAAATCACACGCAAATTTGGATGTTCACTGGGATAACAATAAAGATGTAACTTCTGGCATGTGGTATAAAGATACCAAGAGTGGCACAAAAGGAATTTAGATAAGTATGCACAAATGACATAGTCATAAATTATAAAAGTAATACTTGGAAATTACAATTAGTGTGAGAAATATCTATTTCAAAATGCGAAATTTGCTACATTTTATTTTCTAAATCTTGTGATTCAATGAATAAAAAATAGCACTTTGAGAAAGTGAATGTGGTTCAAACCCTTTTTTTCAGAGGTAGAAGGACAAATGAAATGGCAACATGCATCTCCAGAGGCACAAAAATTGTGGGATGAAATCCTGTGTTCTCTCTCACATCAGATATGCAGATAATGTGCCTGACAGGGTATGTTAGTCAAAAAGCTTCAAGTCTCCTCAGTAAAATCACCCTGCATTTTACATCACATTTTACAAGATTTTCTTCACATGTGGGAGATTCTTCTCTTGACTGCATTCAAGCTCTCTCTCTATCATACATTACAGTTCCTTAAATTTTCTATGAAGCTGGAAGGAAAAGAAACACGTGTGTTCAGTTGAAATAACCTAGAAAAGGAAATAGAGCAGTAGGTTTGGTGATGGTGGAATTCATGACTCACCATTTCTTTCATTATTGTCTCTTTCTTTGGAAAGGCACTTCATAAATTAATAGTGATTCCAAACCTTTTGGAATTCCAGCTTTACACAACATACCTGCTAGTAAACTTTAATAACCTGCCTCCGATATAGAATATAATATAATTTCCATTTTTAGCACTCTTCTATCTAGCAAAGATATCCTGAGTACTAAATATTTCTTTCAGTAGGGAGGCATTTAATCCTTGACTGAAATGACCAGTTGCACAAATGCACAGTGAAAGAAAACAAGCAAAGCAGATGTAAATTATCAAAAAGAAACATATTTATGTAAGATATCATTATGTTCCTACCTGTTTCACTGTAATAATAAGCCAAATAGTCCATAGACCATCTGCATGCATAAAATATTCTCACCTTAGTGAACTCCTTTTTGATTTGAAATGTAAATATGATCTCACTGCTGCACTTTCATTTTAATTTCAGTGGTTCTTTTGTCCTGAACAATTTGAGTTCACTGTCATTTCTTCTCTGTAAGAATTTTGAAAGAAAATTGTTCTTCTGGAATCACAAATACCCCAAACATGGGAGTTAGAGCTTTGTATGCTGCAGCTGTTTTATGAATGAGTAATGGTAATACTTCAGCCTACTCCTGTCATATTTCTTGTACATGTCCACTAGAAAGCTACACCAGAAGGCAGTATATTGCTTGGTAATGAATTCAAATCAGAAATGTAAAGGAGGTGTCCCTTTTTGTTTAGCAAATACATTCTCCACAAACCTATCTCTAACCTTTGAGGATTACAATACAACTTTCAATTACAATGACTGCAAGACAGAGATATATGGTGAGAGGCAAAAAAACCTTTCAATACACAGGATACACACATAAAGAATTTCCTGTATACCTGTTTTCTATTGGCTTATTAATAAAGGACTTGGAACTGGTATACTGCCAACCACTAAAGAGCAGGAATGTGGAAGTGTGGAAGCCCTCAGACTTGTACAGGGAAAATTTCACTATTTTCTTTAGTCTTCCTCTCTGCTATGGAATCAACTGTCAACTCCTCCCTGCAAGGCCTGGAGGAGTTTCTGAGTTAATGGAAGTGCTTTGTTTAGTGCATGTTGTTGACATTTCCTGAATATATATCCAGTACTTTTCTTGTTCTAAAAAATGGAAGTGATTATCATCACTGAGTTTATAGGGTTTTTTGTAATAGATAATTTAATCTGATTTTTGTTCAACATTACTATGTAGCAGTAACCTGGATATGAAATTTGGAAGTGACCATGCTTGTAAGAAACAAGTCTGACTAAGAAATGAAAAATAACTTTGGAAAAAGAAAAATTTAGAAATGGAAACCATTTTCATGTTCTAAGAATTTGCAAAAATAATTTTCACAAAGTCTTTCTCTCAGCTATGTTTCCTTTGATGTTGTTTGAGTTCCAGTAGGACACATGAAAGGTGTGTAAAAGGGAAAAAGGATTTAATCATATTCTGGAACGTTCTGACATCTGTTCTGTCCATCACAAAGGGGCGACAGCCCTCATGCATCTCCATAGCACTGAATGGACTTTGGACTTACCAGAAGAAGCATGCTGGGCAGACATAACCTTAATGCAACAGACATCCCTTCTGTCTCCAGCAGCACTTATTCTTATTTTCCTTTTTGGCAGTACTACAAGGTTATGAATCTTGTCCAATTTTGTCATGTGTATCCAGATGTCTACCCACTGAAAATTGGTTCTTTAAGATTATTTCAGAAACAAAAATCATTTCGCATAAAAGTATGCGTTTAAAGGTCGCTGAATTCTTCACTTTCTACTCATCCATTTTGTGGAATTTCTTGTGACTACAGGATACAGTATGGTTACTTATAGGCCTTAACACACAAATAAGCACTTATTAAGCAAGCATTTGAACACAAATGCCTTCCTAGCATGTGGTATCTTCAGTTACTTATTTTGCAACAGCTGTTTTTTTGCTTTCCTTAGGATATACACTCCTGTAGGCAGATTTCAAGACTGACCAACACTTCTAATCACAATACTACTTGACAGTTAGGAATAGTTTATTTGTTATCTGTGCAAGACTATCAACAACAATCATATCCAGCTATTTTCTCATCCTATTGAAAGCCAAAAGAGTGGGTTTTATTTGTGTTTACGTTTTCTGTGACATTAGAAACATTTCAGAAATTTTTTGAAACCAGATCAGAGAGTAAAATCTTTATATAATTTTAAAATTCCTTAAATGTTAAAAATTAATTGTTTTCCTACTTTTATCCACAAAGATCATATATATATGTATACCAAGATCAATAATTCTCTTCACAGTGAGTGCAGTACCTTAAATCCAAGCAGCTGTAATGACCTTCCAATTTAGTTCAGTGCACCAAAGGAAAACTGTCACAGGCTTGTACTATTCTTAGAGTTGGGAATTCATGATGGAGGCCCCTGAAAGTAATTGCAAAGAAATTTTAAAAGACACATTTTGAAAATGTTTCAGCAGTTAGAAGTATACATCCATTTGGGTTCTACTGAACAAGACTAAAGAGAAATCACCAGTACAGAGCCTTCTCTTCAGCTGTCTTAGTGACAGCTTGTCAGAACGACACAGCTTCTACGAGATGGGACAGTATGTGCAATTTTGAGGAAAACTATGATGCTATGAGGCTGCAATGAGAGACAGAGGTCAAATATCACCTTGTCTAACACTGACTTAAATTAGAACTTCATTCAGCAAGTGCAACTTTCCCCAGATTGAGGTGAAATGAAGAAAGTACAGCTGTCTCCCTGAAAAGCACTGTGTTCTCTGGGCTAGGGTGAATTCAAGCAGACTGTGTGACCAGAAAATGGGAGTAGTCATAATGAATCAAACCAAGTATCGTATGCATTTAATCCAGTCCTCTCTCTCAAACCTACATCCTAGGCTTAGATGTCTTAGGATAAAACAACAACAAGACAACTATGCAGTGATAACTCCCAAGAAGAGCTCCTTGCATTCAGCATTTTCCAGATGAAGAAGGCAGGACCTTCTTCCATGACATGAGGTATTTTTCTCAGGGCATGAGGTGTTTTTCTCATGCAGAATCAAGCACTTGAGGTGCAGGAGGCAAAGGTAAATCTGTCCAAATTCCACATAAATGAACATCAGTCTTGAAACTACTTTTAATAATTGTTATACAAAAACATGAAAAAATAACATGAGATATCTATCCCCCTATGAAAAAAAGCATTTTTTTCCTTAAGATTTTATCTTACATGAGATATATATCCTCTGGCAATCATTATGTGCTGAAAGATCCCATATTCTGAGCTTTTAAATTGCCAGTAAGAGTCTCTAGATTGTAAGTTTAGGATATATCATAGCTTTAGATACTTGAGGTCATATTCACCTCCAGAATTATGCTCTTGAAATTCCATGGTTTAAGTTTGCACAGAGCTAGTGTGATTTTTACAAAAGTTCACCCAGAGAACAATTGCTTCATGTTGGATAATAAATTTAAGTCTTTTATTCTTTGTGACAAATCACTTTGCTGCCAAAGCATTTGAAAAGTTCACAGCTCTTCTGTTTCCAAGGTGCAGTATATTCATCACTCAGTCCTTCACTGGACTGCAAGATAACAAAGATTCCAGGGTCATTTCTAAAATGTTTCTATAAAATTTTTCAGGTTTTAAAAATCTCTAAAAGAGATTATTTCTGCACTTATTTTTCAGTGTCTTTTCTGCAAACAAGAATTAAACAATTTGGCTAGGAAAATATCAGAAATATCTGTGGTCTAATGCCATTTTACTGTTGACAGAGCAGCCAAAACATTTGAGTATGGATGGGCACTGCAGAACCATATACACACTTGTGCCTCGCTATTACTCTATGTATGCACACATACACATTCATACACATGTATAAACACATATAGCTATGCATCTATATGCATGCATTTGTTACTAATAAAAGTATCTGTTAGCATTTTTGTAAAATCTTCAGTTTATTTCTGTCATTAACTGACCTAATAAAAAATGAAAACTAAACTAAGTTCTGGCAGATTTTCACTGAAGATTCATGCAGTCATATTCCCCTCAGTTTTAATGGTATTGCAAGAAATATGTTTTAGCAAAAGTATAAATATAAATATATATGCCCAGATGGCTGTTTCTATAACTTTATTAACATAGTGTGTGATATTTCCCTGAAGCAACTTTTTTTTCTATCTTTGTTATCAGAATATCGGAAGCCAAAGGGGAAAAATGAAGGCATTGTAACATTTTTTTAATACTTCAATGTCACTTGTTAGTCTAGTCTTTTTCCAATCAGATTTTAAAATTGTTACAGGCAAGTTTAATTACCTTTGCAATAAAGTAATTCATTTCCTTTAGAGGCTTAACATTGTGATGCAAAATGCCACCGTGGGTCTATAACATATCTCTGAGACTCATTCTGCAAAAATTATTAGAGTTATTCAAAACACAGCATAAATAAATGATTTAATAGACAACTGTCTAACACAAAGTAGTCTTCATCACTACTTGGACATATTTCTAAAATAATTTACAAATAGAACAGGAGAAAATAATAAAGAGAACACTGTAAATTTTCTTCTTATGATGAATGAGAAAATATTTTTATACAAAGAGAAAACATCTGAATTATTACATAACATCTTCAGAAAATAATAGACACTTTTGTGGCTGATTACATCTAGTATTCATGCATTATTTGGTACTGTAATTTCCACAATGTACAAGGAAAAGGTCTTTGGGGATTTTAAGCATTCAAACACATGAGGACTTTCTACTGACCCTCATAAAACTTGCAGGCATAGTCATGTATGTGCCTACACTACACACAGAACACCTCTGTGTTCCCAACTTATTTCATGGACCTTGATACAAACAAGTTAGTTATCCAGCTGCCAAGATTTCATTACTTATAACTGCAAAGTTTTCTACCTGCTGGAAAGAGGAATTAGCCTTGGGGAATTGTAGGATGTTAAAAATGTGTTGTTTCTTGCTGCAGCAATGTTGTCAGTCTGCAGTACATAAAATACCATGTCACTTTTATCACCCAGAATGTGTATTGTTTACACATTCAGATCACTTAATCACTCACATGTGTTGCAAGTCCCATGGTTTGAGAATACATTACTTATCCACAAGGCGCTTCAGAAGCTCCACTATTTGTGTAATCGAACTAATACTGGATTTGGCTGCAAGCTTGAACAATGATGGATATTGATCAACCACCCATGAGATGTTACAGTCTTTTTTTCCTCTTTATGCCCAAAGATTTTAAAAATATTGAGGTTCTCCACTGACAGGGAACACATACCCAGAAAAAAAGGGAACTAGTTAGGGTAGTTTCCACCCCAAGACAGAGGGGAAGAGGGAAAGGAGAGCACAAAGAGGAAGGCGAAGGAAAAGGTGTAAAAAGTATCATGAAATGGCAGCTGTAGTCCTGAACTTTTACACTATTTCCTCTCTTCCCTTCTGTAAATATTAGGAGAATCAAAAGCTTTCCACGGATGAGGTGCATCCTGGGGAAAGAGAATGGGAGTGTAGAACAGGAAAGTTCAGAGAAGATGGAGAGGAGGGATAGAGAGATCAGAGGAGAGGGCAGGAAAATAGCAGTGGTACACGCAGGGTTCCTGGAATGAAACTGGGCAGCAGTCAGACAGTACTGTATCATTCCACAATAGATTGCATATGTATTTTACATGCAAAAAAATTAATAGAATGGTAAATACCTACCAATGTCCACCAACATAGCATATGAATAAGCACTAAAAAAGAGTGGGATTTTTTTATTTTCATGGGTTTGCAGCCTTTTGTCAAATAAAGGCAGACCTTGAATCAGGTTCTTATAGCAGAACTTCTTTTAAAAGCTCATAGGAAGTTTCGATAATGTGCTCCTGTTTGCTCAGGCAGCTACTAGATTTTCAAGATTTGCATGTGCAAATATTTGAGTTCTGTACACATTCATGGAAAAGTAGTCAGACAGACTGACATTAAAATACATTAGAGAACAGGATCTCTTACCCAGGCTTTCGGTGAGCCATTAAGCATACTGCTATGCCAATTATGATTAACAGAAGAAAATAAAAAGAAAATTAGCTTTTAGCAGAAAACCGTTACCCTCAAGTGAGAAATAAGAGCAGTGAAGGGAGTGACACAGGACCTCTGCTTTCCTTATAATTAGTATAGAGTTAAAACATTGTGGAGTAAGTGCTTCCAGGAATAGATCAACAGAATTGGATTTTCCACTGCAAAGTTGAGAGAAAAAAATCTGTGGTCATCACTTTCTGTAGCTTGTAACTGGAGCACTCGCTTCTGGGCTGCTCTTATTGCTTACACACCTACCTTGCTGGCTACTGAACACAGTAGCTGAAGAGTTATAGAGTATATCTAGCTACCCTGGAAGTCTACATTTAAATTGATTATTCCTTTTTGAAACTTTAGTTCTCATCTCACAGTAGAATTATATGAAGGTGTTTATTGTTGTGGTTGGTTTTTACAGCTTTTATTTTAAAATAACTTTACATGAAAGGCAGGCTTTATAATACTGTTTTTAAAAATAATTAGGTTCCTAACTTTGCATTATGCAAGGCTCTTAAAAACATAAACTATGTACAAGTAATACTTTGTTGACTAAACACATATAAGACGTCCATGTTTCATAATGGATAGATGACTGATAAATATGAAAATTTGTTTGCAGTGGTTTATCTCTGGCTTATATGGACAAATTGCTTTATGACCGTCATGCTGTTCAGTTTTCAGGAACGTGTTTCCTAACACAGTAAGTTGAAAGCTGTGGGTGCCCATGACAGTATAAATGTCCTATAATTTTCTAAAGCTTTATCACCTGTCAGTCTAGATAGTGTCTGCCCAGTGATTGAGTGCCATTAGACCCAGCAATAACGCCACAAACAGTGCAGGTGTCCATCTGTGTCTTACAGGCACAGCACTCATAATTCAGTAAGTGTACGTGAATGAATTTTAAGGTCCCTATGGAGCAAAATGAGAAAATATTGCTGGGAGAGGTTATGTCCTATATTATACTAACTGATACTGTTGAAAAAAAACAAAAAAAAAAACAAGCTATCAGACATGCAATCCATTTTTCACAACTAAAAGAAAAACAAGTTGTTCTTCAGCTGGGGAACAATTGCTATGGCTCTAATGAAATGTTTCAAACAGTTATAAACTCTTAAGGGGAAAGAAAAGGGGGAGTGGAGGGGTGGGAGGGGGAAGAAAGCAGCTTGTTTACATACAAGAGTAAAGAACCTTATTATTAACAGGAAGGAAAGTTGTGAAGGGCATTAGTATTCAAAGACAGTGAAGAGACATGGCTTGGGCAACAGGGCCCTGACAAGGGTGCGTAATTAGCTGGTGATGCCATTTGGGATAAATTCTAATACATTATGAAACCAGAGGTTTTACATGGTTAGTAATTTTCAGCTTAATATAATTAGAATATTCCCTTTTCTAGGCTATATTGACTCATTGGATTCAACACACTGCTGTAGTTCAGTGTTCCAGGAAAAAAGTGCTTTCCTGTACTATTTTCTTTCTGACTCATGGGCAATAAATTAGTGCTTAATTTTCCCTCATGAAGCAGATTTTCCTCCACAGTCACACCCAGTGAGCTGTTTTCCTTGAATATCAGGTAACCAGAGCTTTTCCCACACCTAACTCTTTCTTTTCTCTATAATTTCAGTTAAAATGGAAATTTTTCAACAAACAACCCTGCTGTTTTCCTCTCCGGACTGTCACTGAAATCTCATATGCTCCACATTCAGCAATGATGTGAGCAAGAGGACTGAGGATTTAACTTGTTAAGCCTCTCAGAGTAAATGTAGATCAGCTTGCTTATCTGGACTCTCCACAACCATGTATATTCACACCATAATCATCATCACTGGTACATATACTTTGGATTCACTGCCACTGTCCATTATGGATTCAACTGTCCATATAGAAAATTAATTCCATGCCAATTTCTCTTTCTTCTTTAAATTGGTTTACACTCTTTTCAGTCAAAGCTGTGAAAGTTTCCAATTCATACTTGTTCTCTTCAGAGTGGGTGAAGACATGAAGACAGGTGTCTTCATTTTCATTCTCCCCAGAGTTTATATCCTTACCTGAATAACCATTATTGTAAGCTTAAATGACTTTTTTTTCCCCACAGGAGTTGTAGATAATAGAATTAATAAATAAAATCTCTTGAAAAGGTCTTGTAATGAACTCCTTAACAATGTGGTTATGAGCCCTATTTCTGCAATGTTCCCTTCTTAGCAAAGGACTTATGTTTAAATCCTGCTTCTGTGACAGCTGAGTACATGTTTAAGTATTATCTTGGTGGCTGGCCATCATATTCTCTACATTACAGAAGCCAGCTTTTAGACAGGTCTACTGGGCAAGAGGGGGGATGTGGATAGATATTAAACTATAGGATACTGTCACCCATACCTTTTTTTTAATCCCAGATACAATGGTCCAAGTAATATACTTTTGAAGGTGAACATTAAACTTCAAAAGTGTATAAGACAATTTAAAAATTAATCGAAATATTATGACTATGAGATAGCAGTGATGGAAAAAATAGTTATTAACTATTTAAAATGGTATATCACCAGATGTCCTCTCTAAACTATTAAGAAACCATTTGGCAGCCTTCCTTAAGTGCATTTATCCTTGTACAAAAGCAATCTCTTTACATATTCTGGGCTATCAAAACATGACAGAAAATGAATGTGCCCTCTTCTGTGCTCTCTTTTCTTTAAATCTCTATTTGTTAAAATAGCATATACTTCCAACTCTATATTTGTGGACTGGCTTCACTGCTTAATTGCCAATGTTCTGGGTCATTGTAAATGAAATCCAAAGGCCAGTCCGATCTATGGAGCTTTAAGGGGAGTAATTTTTTTCGTAAGGCATGACATATCTGAATGTATGCTTAGTTACAGAAAGTTTTCTGATGCAATTTAGCTCAGCAGGCTCTGTATTTAATGACAAAATTATAATGATGTAGTACATTAAATATATGTATCTAATTTGCAAAACTACCAAAAAAAACAACTATCTTGTATGAAGATAATAGTGCTCACTACAATCTTATTCTACTCAGAAACATGAAAGAGATTACATTAAAAGTGGATTACCGCATGGATATACATATGCATATATTTCATTGAATAGAGTTAAGGAAAGAAAATCAGTACAAGGTTTGATAAGGTATGTATTCTGTGATCACTACTAACTTTTACCTCAAATGAATCTGTAGCTCTTTCCAACAGACAACCTGGTCCAAACTCTTCCTTGCACAGTCCAAATCCTGCAGTCAAATGCAATGCTTAGCTTATTTATTTTCAGTTATGTTCGCAGATGGAGGCAGAAGCTGATGCCCTGACTTTGAGCAGTTTGATGCTCATTTGGAATGTGAGAAAAAATCCGTGGTGCCATGATAATGCCAAGACAAGATTTTAGGATGCTGACAGACAGCTTTTCTGACTCACTGGGAAGTCTGCAGAGCCAGTACAGAGACTATGCAGCACCACACTCAGTCTTAACTGTGTTTTCACCTCAAGTTTTCAGGCAATGCAAGATTAAGCATAACAAGTGGCATCCAAAAAGAAGAACACATTGGTAATTATGCAAAGTCAAATCTCACTCAATGGTAATGGTAGTGGTAATACTGCTGTCCTCCAGAGATTGCTGCTTCAACATTGTATGCAAAAACGTTTCAAAATAAATAACCATTCTCCAGGAACTTGCAGGCTGAGCACAGAGAGGCATGGAACAAACCCACAATAGAGGCAATGACTAAGGCCCATACTCTAAAATATCTTCACCCAAATATCTGTTCTAACGGCTCTCACAAATATTCCCAAAACCAGATTTTCCAAAATACAGAGCAGTGTTGAGCCAGTGATTATTGACTTCTGCCACCTAATCACAGTGTGCAGCTGCACAGAATAATAGTGAAATTAATTTGAAGTTTACCCATAAATAACAACGTTTCCTGGAAGATGTACGCATATTGCTTCGAATCAAATAAGCGAACTACTGGTCAGTCTCCATATAGGCAAGCTTTATAGCAGCAGTACAAACTGTTTGTAGTTAAGGAAGCCCTAACCTCTGATAAAATATAATGTCTTCTTCCAAAGCAAAGGGCTCCACTGATATATTCTGTTGAACAAGGTAGAGAAGCTGTGGCAGTGTTGACTAAAGCAATAAAGATCAATAAAAGTGACGGTAAAATCCAGAAATTAATGTGATTTTCTTGTAGAACAGAATGGTTTGCAATAGGCACTATAAAATGTAATTGGAAATTCTGGATATGCATACATTAGGGGCTAAATTAGGAAAACAGTATAGTTACTTAAAATGGCAATTCCTGTTTCAGAGGTGGTTAGAGTAATAATCGCTCCATTCTGATTATATGAAAATTCACTGTATATTTCAGAAGTTGTAAGAAGTTATGAGTGTTGGTTTGAGAAACAGCAAGTAATCGACAGTGCTGTGGAAATCCTCACTAAAGGTTAGCTTGTGAATTTTGAAAGCATGCCAGTACACATTGATTACAAACAAGATGATTTTTCCATTGTTATTAAATACCCTTACTCCTACAATGTTTACTCCTATTATTCCACGACTACCACTGATGAGAATAATACAGTCTGGAGAAGCACAGTTTCACTTAAGCAAATAATTTTCTGTTTTCTATCATCATGCTTCTATCATTCTGGCAATTTACCCAAAGGAATATCATAGCTAATTGATGCCATCACTATCTGAAGACCTATTATCTTCAGAGCTTAATTATATGCATCAGTAAAGCAAAGGGCAGAAACCCTTTATTTTAAGGGTCAACTTTTTGAGAATCTAAAGTCAGAGCAAGAGCTGAAAATTAATGATAATTGCTCAAAAGTCATTAGCTGTTATTATGAATGGAAATCTATTCCATTTACTGCAATGGACTAGTAATACACAGCCTTATTTTAAGTAAGATAATTTTCATACAAACAGTGAAAATGCTGTAAATGTCTGTAAACCATGCTCCTTGGGCTATTGTTACTGTCAGTAGAATTTAACTAGTGGTTACTAGTGGTTACTAGTGGTTAGAACTCAAAATGAGGAAGGAGGTATTGAAAGCATTAATTAAAATGATGTTATTTTAAAAGGGGAAATAGGCTACTTCCTGCATGCATGAGGAAAGCATAGGATGACAAAAAAACAAACCCTAAAGGATCAAACTTTCCATCCAGCTGAACTTCTAAGGTCAGAAGGGGTCAGAAGCAGGCATCAAGAGCAGAGTGTAAGGGCAGAGTCATGCAGGGTTATTTCAGCAGCACCCCTGTGCTCACAGACCTCTAGAGAACTTTGTATTTGCAGAAAGTGTGGTGGAAAATGGCTCAGAGGAAGAAGGAATCTGCAAAATGAAGTTGTTTCAGTGTATTTAGTTTGTATCAGAAAAAGACCACGGGTTGGACTTTGTCATCTTCTCTCTGTACACAGAGATCCTTATTCTCAAACTGTGAACAAATTCGCACATATTTTGTCAAATGGTTTTTCTGTTTCACACTTTCAAGGAACAAACTCCTGGCCAGTTTTGGTGAGGTTCGTGAATATGCCATCTTACTGAAGTGCTCATAGTCCTTGACAGGTTTACCATGTGTCAGAAGACCATGAGCTTGTTTACAGATTCTCACAGGTCCTCCTATTTACCCCTTGCATAGTGATACCTCCATGAAAACCCCAATCCTAGGCAAGAGGACATATCTGCTGAGATCACTAATGCAGCATCTCAATGGTAATTCAATTTAAAAGTAAGCTTTTGCAGGATGTCTGCAGTATGCATTTTCATTATATTACAATTAGTTTTCTGTCAGCATCTCAAAGAGTACTGATATTCTGGCTATGTCAGCCTTATGTTTCAGTATCTATTTCAATTAATATGTAGGCCCAGGAAAAAATAATGAGGTACGTCCTGGATAAATTGGATGTTCTCAACAGAAGAATAGTCAATATATCTACTTGATAGCACAGTTCAAGGGGAAATGCAGGGGAGTGGAGTTTATGTGCTTTAAATCGGGACAATACAAAAATTACCCAATTTTCACCTATACTAAATCTATGATTTACTATTGCACTACTGCTCTTAGACACATTGTAACCAGGCTAATATGCCGGTGGCTTCACACTCTCTTCAGTCATTTTGGACAGAACTCTGCTCTGAAAATACACGCTTCTCATAGGTATGGGGGAAATGAAAATTTGGGGAGGGAAGAAACTCCTTTACTGCTAGCAACACAGACATGTACAAACTGGATTAGTTGCTTGACCCAGGGGAGGAGGACAGAATCCAGATGACATTATGCCCGAGCATCTTGGTGCACGTGGACCAGCATCGTTGATTAACACATTGGTGGGGGGCCCACCCAGGGCTGGTCTGGATGGTTTGCTGAGGTAACTGAAGCAGATGAGATACTGTCCTTTGGAGGTATCCCTTCTGCCGGGAGCAGTTACCAAGGAGACCAAAAGTGTTTCTTTGAAAGGTCTTGGTAAAGTTCTTTTCTTTTCTAAGAATGGCCTCAGTAAGAGAAGAGTATGTGTCATGGAGACTTTACCCTATTCATTCACCCATGACAATACATGGAGCATGATAAGAACCAGGTTAGGAGAAAACACCTCAGGCCTTGTTTCCATCTAGGTCTTCCAACTAAATATTTCACAAGATGGCACAGGTCCTCTCCTGTTTACTGCTGCACAATGACACAGCTTCAGCAGCTTTCCCACCCACCTACTCTTCCAACCACAGCAAATCCTTAAGGAAAAAAAAGGCAGAAAATGTGTGTTTATATTCTTGAAGGGGGAAAACAGAAGAGAATATGGAAACAGAAGGAAACAGTGCAGCTCATTTCAAAATAATACGAGTGCTCTGAAATGGGCTCTGAGCATTTGTCCTGAACTCCTCTGTAAAGGATAGTAGCAGGTCCTCCGCTCAGTTTCATCCAGGATCAGGAAAGTTAGGATCACTATTTGATATCCAAACTGTAGCTCAAAATGCTTAAATCTCCAGACACATACTTGTCCCATTTTAGGTGTATAACTCTTCTCCCATAGGGTTCTGCTATCTCAGTTCACCAACCAGTGCTCCAATGGTGTTTAATGGATCAGTGAATTTCTCGGTCACTCTGCTTACAGTTCTCTCCTCTGAAAATTGTTAAGAAAGAGTGGTTAATCTCTGAGTTTGATTTTGTAGGGCTTTGTTGGCCTGGGATAGCTATGTACATTTTCAGGACTAGGGTGATTTTTCTTAATGACCCAGTAGTATAAGGCCATGAGTTAGATAAAACAAGTTCAGCCGGAAAAGCTTATGAAAAAAATAGCAGCCTCTAGGCTCACACAAATAATTTGTATAATTACACAGCTTAGAAAGACAGAGATTTTGCTGAAGATGCAGACATTGTAATTTGAGGTTAATAAATTTCGCAATATTTCTAGGTTATTAACATAAAGGAATATTCATAAAATATATTTGAAATGTTTTAAAATTAATGTTGGGAAACCTTGATGATTTACTATCATACTTATATTTGATAATGATAGTGCAGTAATTACAAATTATTTTTTTTCACTGAAAATTATGAATGATTAAGACCTAAAATGAAAAGCAATGTTACAAAATTGAAAAGGGAAAAGGATCTATACTTTACCTGTGTTATTTTTAAATCAGCTCCTTTAAGAGTAGACCCTAGTGCTTTGTGGGCATTAGAATGTAAATATTGAAATTTTGTACTTCTCAAAATATATTTGCTCAATGTTTCAGGAGAAAACTATAAAATAAATCTGGAAACTTATCTGAAGCAATAAAGTGAAGTTGTAATGTATTGAGTCTACTTAAAACTACTGCTTTGTGAAAAACAAGGTCTGAAAAGCTGATATTGGCTAAGGCCTCATTAAATTATCCACTGACTAAGACAGAGAAAACAACCACTTTATTGAAAAAGCAGTTGAAAGAGGAGAACAAAATTATCTCTGTTATTGCATGCACACAATTATGTTATGTCATCCATGTATGCAAATAAAATAATAATGGTAAAGCAAAATATGGCTTTGGAGGAATCTCTGAGGTTTTGCAAAAATTCAGAGAAACAGATTTCATTCCTGTTACCAGTGGATGTTCAGGTGCTTTCATAAAATTAACATTATATATAAACACAAATCAGTGCTTAAGTGCCAGATGGTTAATGAAGACCAGCCAGGAAACTTCCATAATTCACAATAATGAGTATGGTAATGAGCCTGCATTACAAACTGAACCACCGAGTGATACATAGTGCCTACTTGAAGTAGCAAAGTATTTGGAGTGTTTGGTATGACCACAAAATGTTGAATTAAAATAAAACAAAAAACCAAAACCACACAAAACCCACCAAAAAACCACAAGAAAAACAAAACTCCCCCAACATACAAAAAAAAACCCCACCAAAACCCAACAATAAAAGCCCCCCAAAACCAAAACCAAACTGAACCAAACCAAAAGCAAAAAAAAAAACTCCCTCAAAAAAAAAAATCCTAACAACAAAGAACCCCTTAAAAAACGAGGAAGAAAATTGTCAGATACTCAAAGTTTGTTACAAATTTTATAAATAAATATCTGTATTAATAGCAAGCCACTAGAATTGAAATGAAGTGATGGAAATTTAAATATTAAAATTATTTCCAGCATTTTCTGTTTTCATTGGCTTTGTTAATGGCAACACAGACTACTGCTGCTTTCTTGGGGCTTCATTCTCATAAAAGTTAGGTTTGATACAACTGTGAGAGTGACACATCTGGTACTTGTCTATGATAATGGAGCAGTTACAAGATGACACCTGCAGATCATTCCTACAGCTGGAACCAACCACTCCCACTTTGGCCTTTGCATGTATATACTTTTTAAAAGAAAACAAGTTTGAACTGTTTTCTCCGTTATTGGCAGGACTAGTTTGGATCATAAGATCGTATCTCGGATACTTGGGGATGGCTGGGTGGGAGGTGATGGCAAGATGAAGTGATGGGATAAGAGAAGTCCTGTGGTTCTCGGGGAAAGCTGATGGGTTGTAAAGGTTGTTCCATCTCTTCCACTGTCGGCTGGTCTCTGGAGGGAACTCTGTATTCTCCAGCTGTCAGAATGCAGGTGCCCATCCACAGACATGGCTTTTGTTCTCAGACCACATCTGAAAGCCTGCTTTAATCTTTACAGCAAATTCCTTCACTCTGATTATTTGGTTTTTTTTTTCCCTTCAGACAACTTTGTAGCCTTCTGAAACACTCATGTGATCTGACACATCTGTTTGGCTTTTCCTTCTGAGTAACCTTCAGAGAAGCAAAACTGCAAAAAACCCAAAGACTTCCTCTTTCTTTCCTCAATGTCTTCCAGATTTTAACATTTGTTTTACCAGTGCTCCCCTCCACATTTCTGGGGAGCTGTTAATGGGAAGTTACCTGTTTAAGAAAAGATTAATCACAAGGCACTGGTATTTTCATCACTCTATATTAATATGTTAATAAACATAGGATCAGCATATCTATACTGCTTCTAGTTCTAATGTAATTCATTTTAAAACATTTATTCATGGCATAGCTAAAATTAGTTATAATATCATCAAAAGATCTGGACAAAGTCTTCCATTTGAGCCATTAAAAGAGGACTTCAGTGTAAAATTTTCAGTGGATTCATTAACCTTTTATCAGTGATTGAAATTCTTACTTTTTCACAAGAATTCTTGCCTTACATATTCTTGATCACTTACTACAATTAAATTTTTTATAATTAATCATAACTTTCATACTGATAACTTGTAAACTTTCTTTACACTTGTATAGTCTCCATTCATCTGGAGCCTGCTGATTTTTCTGGTGTCTGGGCTGGTGAGAAATATGCTTGACACCATTTCACTAGGAGTCAGTTTAAAAATGAAAATGAAAACAGAATAGTGACACTCTGCTTCTTCCAACAGCTCTGCAGTCTGCCTCCTTTTCCTATCCTACATCCGCCTTCCTAACCTTCTGTCTTCTCAAACAGATGCCATGACAGTGCATTGTTAATAGAAGGAAGTTTACAAGGTGTCTACACAAGAATTCTAGACCTCTGCAAAGTGGGCGTTTCCAGAAACAGAGTTCAATAATCCCCGTGGATTCCTCTCACAGGAGGGAATCCAGCAGCGTGCAAAGACACTGTTTCCTTAGCCTCATGCCTTAGACTAGATTCCTAGACAAAACCCTTCTTGTGCTAAATACATGTCCAAGCAAAACCAGTGGAATGATGGTCTTTGTACAACATATATGCTTCAGACACATTGCACATATATTTCCTCTTTCCCTTTCATCATCATCATTATTATTATTATTATGTACTTGGGAAGCCCATTTTTCTGCTCATTAACCCTTTTGGTATACCTGATATCCTATTTCAGTCATTTCTGTACATTATTGTAAGCTGTTTGTATTTGCTTGGTCTGCACAGCATGTCTTCCATTACCCAGTTCATGTTTCTTTTGTTTCAAGCCATGTGGTTTCCTTGGATTCCTTTCTGGATGTTGGTTGCTTTGTTGTTTCTCAGCATTTTTACATGTCATTTTATTTTGGCTGTTGATTCTCTTGTTTGGGTTTGGTGTATACTTTATGAGTATTATATCACAGTATCTTCCTAATTCTAATGGAATTATGATATTATTTTATTTACGTTTAATCTAGGTGTACCAAGGAAATAGGAATCCAAGCATGATGTGATAGGGAGATTATATTATCGTGCCAGTGTTAGCAGATTTTGAAGATGCTTATTCAATATCTTACATATACAAACAGGTAAGATAAATCAAATTTGATGACTATTAGGTTTCTATGTAAGAGAAAGAAAAATACTAATCATCTGTGGGAGGAATAATGACCGATTACTAACAAGATAGAAACATTTGGGAGAAACCTGAGAGATGTTTAAAAATCCTGACTGTAGAAGCGGCAAGATTTCGATAGCAGCCTAAAAAAGGGGTCAAATAAGAAGGACAACACATTACTGACTTAAATAGTTGTAGAAGATGTTACTTCCCCCAAATAGGGCCCCTGGAACATAATTCCCTAGACAAAGAAATTCCTTAAAGCATGCTCCCCCTCCTCCTTATCAAAACTCCTGTTATCTTTTAGGATTTCTATTGGTTCTTAAAGTTGTTAGGTGATTGGTTTTTTCTTACTTAGTAATTTTAAGATAATTGGTTAGTTTGAAATTTGTAGTTCTTATTGGTTAGAATCTCAATCCTCTAAAAAGCTATAAAAGTCCTTTGTTATATCATGTAATCGGACTTCTGTGACCAGACACTTTCAGAGAAATAAAGTTACCTTGGGAATCTCTGCAAGCAGAGTCCCAAAGCCTTTTCCCTGCTAGTGTGTAGCTGTGGCTTTGCCTCGGAAGTTCTCTGAGCTATTTGAACTCCCATAGCAAGCCGGGGTTGGAAAGAATCCAACCCCCCAGGCAGATACAAATAGTCAGAAAATAACTTTAGATAGAAATACCATTGGGTTGGCCTTGCTTTCTGCATTTACTGAGCATCTGTCACCCTAACTTTCTCTCTCTAGCTTTTTCTCATTCTACTTTTTCTCCCCTCTGCCTCTCCCCTTTCTCCTTCTCTTTTTCGCATTTCACTTCTTTGCATTGATTGTTATCAGAATTTTTAAAATCCACATCTTTTATCTCATTCTGTTTTTACTACAATGAAAAAGCAAAAATTAACAGTCTTCAGCCATGGGCATCTAAGTCAATGTTGGTTTTAAACTGCCAGCATACACCTGTGTTTTCTGTCATGCATACATTTGTCCATTTAGATGGAATGATAATCTGTTGCATTTTTATTTTAATATAGGAAAAAATTAATTGTTCTGCTATTCTTGCTACTATGTTCATGTAATGACCTTGTGGGTCTCAATAGTACCTAGCACCATAGAGATGTAAAACAAAGAAATTGCTTATGTTTGGAGAATTTGTAATGTATTGATTTCATTCAGGTAGACAAATTCTGCTATAAAGTTGCATGAAGTTTATATGCTCAAACAACTTTATAAATAAATAATGTTCATATTAATCCACTCCAGAAATACAATTTTAAAAGAGAAATTCAATGGAATTCATTATGTCTAAATGGGATTTTGGTCTCTCAATGGGATTTAAGCTGCCTTGAAATTCAAGCTTTGCAATTATAAAATTGTATTCCATTAAATGTTGCACAGTTATTAATCTAAAATGAGTTGTCAATATTGTTCTTGAATGTTATTTGTAAAGCCAACTTTTTTCATTTGAGAAAAGGCCAGGATTAGTTATTTCTTCTTTAATGCTTTGCTGAATATTTTCACACACTTTGATTGAATACACATGATTTTTCTTTAGTTTCCAGGGATTCCATCTCAGACTTGTGTCTGTGAGGGTAGATCAGTACAACTTCACATAGACACTTATTTTTTTCAGAGCATTAGCTACTGTGTATATAATTTAAAACAGTTTAAATTAATTGTGAAGGACAGGAAAAAATTAAAAATGGATTCAGAATATAGATGCTTTTTTATGTGTAAGTTATGAAGAAAGAAAGCAGCGAAACGAGATTGTTTTCTGCCTTATCATGATTAGATAAAAAGCAGGAATAATTACCAGCTCAGTGGGTATGCCGATACAAAGGAAAAAACACTCATCAAGCAGTTATTTTTTTCAGCTTCAGCAGATTGTGCATGTAAACACACACACACCCCCCTTGGTGAGTTTTGCTATCCTGTAAAATCTAATGAATTACCTTCATGGCACATTTTGATGCATATTGTTTTATATGACCAGTTGGTGTTATTTCAGTTTCTGTATTGTCTAAGACATTATAATGGCTGCAATTCAAATTAAGGATAACAAGATACATGTGGAAATGATGAGGGCATTTTCCCAAGTCTTTCCAGAACAGCATGAAATGCAATGAACACTCATTGAATAATACTTAAAAACCTAGAGTCTAAAATGTACACCAATACAGATAAACCCTAGTAAAACAAAGCTTCTTTTTCCCCACTTGCTCTTCTGGAGTTTGTTGAAATAAGGGATTAGTTCTTCTATCAAGTTGTCATTCAAGTAAACTTCCGAATAGACGGAGTTCTGTAAACCTGGTACAGACTAAATATATTAATATTAAACAGAATGCTTTTTTATTTTAAATTGCTTGATGTACTTAACATTCTTTGTCAAAAAGCCCTGAAGCGTATAATATACATTGCTAACAGGAAGAAGAAGAAGGAACTTCAGAAAAAACGTTACAGGAACCCAGACTTGGTACCCAAAACAGGAATGATGAGACCAACACAAAAAATCACATACAGAATCCAGCTTTTCAAGTCAGATAGTTCATTGGCTACAGTTCAATTCTGTTGGAAATGTTTGTTGGGAGTCAGGTAAATGTTGCATAGACTTTTAAGTCTGAATCTACCAACATAGTTCCCTGTCTTCCATACCAGTATAGTCTCTGAGGTTTTAAGTGTCTATATTTCTTGCTTAGGTAGTGTGTATCACTAATTTTGAGATAAGGGCTGGGCACTTAGAGAAATTAACAATGGAGATGTATAAGCAAGTACCAGAGATGAGGAATAAGAATACTTTTAGAAGCATACCTCTTCTAATTATTTCCTCTCAGGAATACGCTTAGGGCTGTAGATTCAAGGGATACTGTCAGAAGAGAAGAAACACTTACCGAAACTCATTGTTTGTACCAGCTTGGTATGAAAACTACGCTTAGAAAATGTTTGCCTTACATTTTAAGATCTCTATCACTTAAACCTATTCTTTATTCTCTTTAGAGTACTAGGTGTAATATAAATCACCTTCTTTTTATTAGCTCCATAAAATCTTTCTCTTCCTATAATGATTTGAGGAACAAAATTATTTGTTCACTATATGGTGTTACACATAATTAATAGACTATGCATGTTTCTTTCAGTGAAATATCCAGTTGATGTACCTAATCCCTTTCTCATTGGTACCAAATTTAAACTCATCATGTGAGTACTATGTGACATTTTACTGCTACTTTAGTTCGTTCTTCTCAATGATACATGCCCCGTAATTGGATTCAAATAGATCTTAAAAGTTAGAAACACTTAGTATTTGTTATAAAAAAAACACCCATCAGCTGATTTGTTTCAAGATACTAATTAGTATTTTTAAAAGGGGCATGTAAGGTAGGAAACACAGACAGGTTCAATGCGTAAGACAATAATCCACAAGCAGAGTAGAAAAATAGAAAATTTCCCCAAGCCAGAAAGATGATCTGTCATCTATTGACTCACCTAATCTATGCTAATTTGCAATGTGCTCATCAGACAGTAACTATAGTATCAGTAAACATAAATATTTCATATAGGCAAATAGCAATGTTTTTCCAGATGCTGCAAAGCCATCTTAATTTGTGGCTCCTTTCGACCAAGAACCACTTGCAACCATAGCTACTAGCTCAAATGTCAAATTTCTCTCCTAAATTACTACATAGGCAGCAGCAGCTGACAGGCAGTCCAAGTGTAGAGGATAAGTGGGTAATGGAAGCTCCAGGAAAGATCCCTTGCAACAATTGAGAAAAGCCAGAGGTAAAAAGAAATGCTACAGTCTCTTATGTGTGAATGTTTGTGAGTATTGCACTGTCCTGCGCTGAGCAGTGCATATTCAGTATTATTTCTGTTGCCTTCCTCACCCCCTGTCAGAAGACACAATTATTTTCTGTCTTTATTATTACAAATGCAGACTACAACCACAACAACAGAATCAAATGAAAACCTGACCTACTCAGAAAAAATGTAGCCAGGGATTCTCACTTGCTGCCTTATGCCTAAGTGCATGAAAGTTCTGCTGTCTGCCCAGGTAGAACAGAAATCTGAAAGGATCCTTCACATATGGTGATTCTGCAGGAACACAGAGCTCCACCAGTCAGCACCAGTGCCTAGAAGGCTTACTGGGCCAGGTAGCAAAACATGAAATTCTGAATAGGCTTAGCTTTTGTCCTCTTTTATACTTTTATGGTTTTGGATGGGATGATACTAATACTTTGGAAGGTCATTCCTTTTTAGATAACCCATATTTGAGTGAGCAAGTGAAGATTTATTGAATATTCTTTTTTCTTTCTCTCTTTTTTGGGTTTTTGGTTTGTTTGTTTGTTTTGGGTTTTTTGGGGTTTTTTTTTTTTTTGGTTGGTTTGGTTTGGTTTGGTTGGTTGGTTGGTTGGTTGGTTTAGTTTGTTTTGGTTTTTTGCAGGGGGGGATTGTTTGCTTTTTTTGTTTTGTTTGGTTTTGGGTTTTTTTTGTTTGGTTGGTTGGTTGGTTGGTTTTTGTTTTGGGGTTTTTTGGAGTGATTTTTAAATAAGAGAAGCCAAACAAAAGAGCAGAGGAAAATTCCAGGAACAGCTCATCTACAGCACATTATATTTTTAAATTATGTTCCTGGTTTAACATGAGTTTTAACCATTCTCATACTGACATCTGGGGTGCTGAATAAGCTTGTCTGGGATACAAGCTAAGCATTTGCATGTGTATGTTCTTATGTATAATTTACATAGGGGTTTTTTTTTAAATACACCACAATTTACATCACTTTTTCTGAAGTGCTTGCAGCATACCAGATTTTTCTTGCAGCATATCTGTTTTTCTTTTCTGAAGGATAGTTTAAAACCAAGATCCAGTGCAGTATTGTATTTATAATTACAGAAGAAAGAAAGAAGCAAAACATAAAGGAACTACATTAAATACTATTTTGTCCGAGTTCTTAGATGACATTTGACCTCTGTGAAGTTACTTCTTATCTTCTCTCTGGAATAAAAAACTCTTTTAACCATATCCCATGTTGCATTCTAACACAGACAAATGTTATAAATGCAAAGTCAAATGCATAAAAATGCAATAAAATTTGAAATGGTTCTTTTTCACTAAAACTGCAGTGTTCTGACAGTAGTATCACCTGGTTCAAAAGAAAGCACAAGTATTCCTGCAGCAAGTGGTTTAAGGAGAAAAAACTATTCAGTAGAAATTTCCTTTAGCTAAGAGAACAGTTTTGTGTTCCATAGTCTACTCTAAAGAGTATTCCTGAAGGGAAAGTTGACCATATGAAGTTTGGGTTTAGTCATCTGGTTTCAGATACCCAAGATGGCTCAACAAAGCTTGCCATGGAACCTCTGCAAAACCTCACTTCTGCTTTGCTTCAACATTCCTATCACCTTTTCAATATTGCAAGGTTATAAATTTTGTTTGTTTACTGACACTCAGTTTTTCATTTGCAACACATTCAATTTGGTTACATATCATAAATATTTGAAAACCTACTTCACAACCTATCTATCAGCTGATGAGTCCAACTAGATGGTATAAAAGAGATATAATTTTAGAGACAGTTAACTCTCTGTTGGGGGTTGAGTATTTTTCTATTACTGTGTCAATTTAAAGAATTTTTCCCA
>JAODKT010001744.1:51258838-51269660 GCA_027576195.1 Cossypha heuglini | reverse complement strand
CTACCATTTTTACACAGTAAGCTCCTTGATGGTCCATAGTACTTCTTGAGCTGTGTTTGTTTTGATTCTTGGATTCTTAGGAAGGCTTGAATGAAAACAAAAGTAATACTATGCTGTACAGTAGTAGGGGCTGGTTTTGGGGCAGACAGGTGATTTGCAGGGTGAGTTGTGTTCATTTGGCATCTGACATAATTGGTAGTGCGGATGTAATTTGAAACTGTGACCATGAAACTTACCATTCCATCAAGGCTTGTCCTAATACTTCTGAATAGTATTTTGACCCAATTTTGAGGAAAAAAATTGTTCTAATTATTTTATTCACTGATACAGTAAACGTCCCTCCCCCTGCATTTTAGTGGATAGGTTTGTAAGTCTGGTAGAGCCCATTTCAGTTACAATGGTGCTTCAGCAATCTTGTATCTATATGTTTAGTAGTGTATTTTGACAGGTTCTAAAGAGCTGCTTTGCATTTATTTCAGTTGGAAAATGTTTTTAAAGACTTTAGTTAATACAGTGAAAAAAACACTCAAGTTACAGAAACAACTTCAAATATGGAATAAGCAGAAATAAACCTAGACTACTGGAGGAGGACAATGAGCTCATCTCAGCTTTCTGATGTTCTGTTCAGAACATCCTTGGACAGAGGGTACTGTGATTGTCCCTAAAGGACACGCTGACCTGAACCAATGTTTGGAAGTTCAGCTTCTGTGGTTTTGATGGCCTTGACTCAAACAAAACACCCTGTGCAGTTTATCAGGGGAATGTCCTGAAAGCACTTGTAGTGGTGCTGTGCACATTTAATATGGGGGCAGTTATTTGGGTTGTCAAGGTGCAAAATGCAGTAGTTCTTACAAGAACCTTGGCTGTCGTACAGGCCACACCTGGCTGTCTGTTTACGTGGAGCAGGACTATGACTTATTTATGGGAAATTGAGGTAATTATTGATGAGCTCATAGTAATGAGTGTAATACTGTGCAAGGATGACAGGGTGGATGGTCATGTAAATTGCTAAATGCTCGTGTGTTGTGGTGGGAAAAAATATTTATAAATTCTGCTGCCAATGGTATTAATCATTCGAAGTAGTTTTAAAACAGCTTTTCAATTTTGGTTAATTTCAAGTATGAGGTTTTTTTATACTGAATCCTTATGCAATATTTCAGGTAACTAAATATGTGACTGTGGAAGCAGAGAGAATTCCAGCTGGCACGTGTGTGTATTTGTGTGTCTTTAACAATTATTGAAACAGGACGTGAAAAGTTTGTGGTTGTTCAGATTCTAAAGTCCTTTGTGATTTTTATGTATTGCTGTAACATCGTCAATATCTCTCCGCTAGAAACAAAGCAGGGAAAAGCAAATTCAAAGTGATAACAAATTTGAGATTTAAATGATGTCACTAGTTGATACTATAGAAAAGTGTAATACAGAGAAATGGTTCTGATCCTGAAGGTAGATTGTGGATTATTGCTCAGGAGATTAGTGATAATTGGTTATACCAAAGTGTCCTGTCTTGTCAGCTTACTGTCAAAATGTTCCAAAACATTCAAGAGATGTTTCCCTAACCCAGGTGATTTTAAACGATAGCAAAATCTGCCTTTTGTTTCAGTGGTGCTAGTCAACTTAATATGTTGACTAGATCTTTAAAGAAAAAGATGGTAAAAGCAATAAAAATTAATTGTGATTTATCTTCTATGTGAAAACAAGCAAATAGTTATAGGTAGTTCATGTTGTAGCACCAGCAGTTTGGAGGAAAAAACCCACAGATTTTCCACTCCATCTGAAAGTAGGTATGTAGAACTGTGATTCCAGCCCAGGGGCAGAATAAATATCTGAAATTCTGGAGCTTTGGTTAGGGAAATGACCATGGAGCTGGTAAGGACCTTACACAGTTATCTTGTCAGACTTATCCTCTTTCCCAGCCCTTCCTCCCAGTGATTCTTCACTAGATGTTTGTTTGAACGCTTTTCTTTGGGCTGTGTTTCTGATGGATGTTCTTCAGCCTCCCCAGGCAATCTGTTTGAGGGATACAATGTCCTTACTGGTAGAAACATTTCTGATTTGTCATTTCCATGTGTTGTTTTCATGTGTCAGGAAAACTGATCTTTTTTGAAGGAAGGTATTTAAAAACTTAATGCGGAGCATAAGATCTGATTTACATTGTTAGTCAGGATACAGGGGTTACTTTTCCCACCTTGTAGTTTTCACTCGTAACGCAGCTCTCTATGTTGCTGTTTGCCAAAACAGAGGGAAGCAATGACTTGACTTTAGTCTGTTGTGGTCCTCTATAATCCTCCGCTGCCCTTCTGCTTAGGTGAACATTACCAATCGTTTCCCCTTTAGTTGTTCCCTCAGTTGTTTATTCGTACCTGACAATAATATCCCATGCTTCTGTTTTGGAGAATGATCTTACTTCTTTACAGGTATATTGGAATCACCTCAGAGTCTGTTTCATGACACTTCGGGTGAGCTCTCCTATGTGTTGATTGGATCAGAGGCTTTTGTTACCCTTGGATCCAAGATAAAGAATTAAGTTTATGAAAGAAGAAGAGTTTGAAGGGCTGAAACCTCACTGTTCCTCAGGAAAAAAAACTAAACCAACTACAAAACAAAAAACTCCAAACTTCAAAAAAAAAGGTTTAAAAATTGTTTTTACTGCTTCTGGTAGTGGATAAAGTTTGATTACATGTTTTGGGTTAACTTTGCTTTAATAAAGACAGTTATATAAGATGATAAACAGCAGTGCAAATCGACATCTTTGGGTCATCTGGTCTGATGAATTGTATCTCTCTGTCATGTAAGAGATTCCGGGGCCTGCACCTTGCGATTCTTTCGTCAATTCTAGTTGCTGTGTTTATCAGGAGGAATGGAAATTATTGTTCTGGTTTCTTAGAGTGTTTTGCGGTCATCTGCACTTGCAAAAGTAAAAGTGTACCTTTTCTACTTAATGTGTAGACAAGTCTTGGCATTTTGTTGATTATTGGCTTCTATTTGAAGAGTTTCAGCTCCAGAGATGCTTCTTCCTCTGGGAAGTTTATAATTAGAACAAGAATATGAGATGTGAAAGTCATAAGAAGAGGATAGATCTGAGAGTGGGGGGTTGGTGTCTGAATTTCTGTATGTCTTCTGACAAGCTGTAGGTAAAAATTGCTACTTCTGCACCTTTAGTTTAGTACACCTATTTAGAATACAAAAACTTGTGATATTGGGGAAGGGGAGAGATAACAAAGCTTGCATGATGATTAGCAGCACATAATAGTGTTCTATATTAACAGAACAGATTGCTACAGGGACTACTGGTGAAGTTAAACTTTTTCTTCTTGAAGTTACAATGCTAGCTTTCTATGGGAGGATGGGGCTTGCTATTATTTGGTTAGTACATGGCATACACATTGTCCTCATCTTTCAAAGCTTTTAGTACTGCAGTTGCTTAATCTTCCCTCTTGAGATTTAATGAGTAATTTCTGCTGAAGCTATTAGTTAGGATAAAAGCTGTAAAACTGATTATTACAGTTGTAAGGCAAAGCTGTCAGTTTATCAGATCAAACAGAGGATTGAGGATTTTCATCAGGGAAATGAAAATGATGCATTCCAGCTATTTACAGTTATGTGTAAGAGAGTAAAGAGAACTGGCCTAAAGTCAGAGCAAGTCAGTGTAAAAAACCTGGAAATAATGCAGGAGTTGTGTATAGCACTGAAGTAGATAGACCCTCAGAGAATGGTGTCAAATCAGTACTAGAATGGCTCAGGTCTACCACCTCAGCAGTGCTAATGCAACAGCCTGCTGAGCTTCTTAAAAATGAAGGCATACTTAGACTTTCAGAGAAGATCTGGCAAAGCTGAGTAAGTTCATACAGGCAGCTTTACAGCTTGACAGCCAGCCATTGTAGCGACACCTGAAGCCGCATCAGAGCAAACCACCCTAACTCTGGCTCCTTGGCTGAAGTGACTAGATGGCAAACAGCCTAGGGGGATTCTGTGCCCTCCTGTTGGTCAGAAGAGCTTGGATGAGAGAATGGGAGCTGTGCAGGATCTTCAGCTCTAGGAGGATGTTTAAGGACAGAAAGGAACTGCCTCAAGATGGTCATTTGTAGCAATTTGCCCATTCAGACACCTCTGTATAGAAGGTAATGACTGGGCTCCATTTATTAGCGGAGTTCTGGACTTGTAGAAATTTTGTCTCGGCTTCATGACTTGTCCTGTGAATATATCTAATGCATTTCTTCTAGAGCAACCACTGATACTTTTATACACATACGTTAATTCACTCTTGTTTGTATAGTGGCAACACTTGCTCCAGTTCAAGTCTGTCAAAACTTTTTTCATAATTTGGGTAGAGTTGTGAATTGTCTGTGATGATTGTAGGAAGTCATTAATTGAGATTTGGAGTATACAATGTCCAAAATACTAAGCAACTTCTTTTTTAGCTTGCATGTTGACTAATGCTTTGGTAAATGCAGAAATTCAATTGTTTGTAAAATTAATAGGTACAATGTAATATTAATAGACTGTAATCATTCAGAACTTTAGTTTTGTATTTATGGCACAAATGCATACAAAACTGCAGGCTTTTAGGGAAATGCAAAACAGAAACCATTTTGTAGTATTTAAGTGGTAGGAAACTGCTCTTAGTTTGCTGGTGATCATTTGCCTCTTTTGGGAAGAGTCTCGGACAGTATCAGAATATTTGGATATGATCATGGCTTTTGGGGGTCTTTTTTAAAAAATATAATCTGAGAGGTAAAAAAATCATAACTAAACATTATTATAATTTAAAATTAAATCAGTGGTGGGCTAGCCTGATAGCTTATTGAATTTGGACCACAGGCTACTTCAAGCCTCAGGCAAAACGAAGGAACTATACTGAGTAAAAGTGGAATTTAGTGGAATCTATTGCTCAAAGGAGAGTTCAAAATGAGCTGTAAGGCTGATGAAAAGACAATACCTGGAAAGTATGTCCCTGAAGCATATTCCATTTGTCGGTGTACTTGTAGCTGAGCTGATACTACTTATGGAAATAATTGCTACTGTGTTCTCAAATATCCTAGTGAGGAGCCTTAAGCCACTTCTAAACCAGAGAGTTTGAGGAAGGAACATTTGGTTTAATGGATTGGATCCATAAGAAAGAGATTTGATTTTTGCTTATTATCCAGTTATTTCAGCTGGGATAGAGCTAAATTTCTTCACAGAAGTTTGCATGGGATTATGTTCTGAATGGTTGGCTGAAGAGTGTTGATAACACAGGGATATTTTTTTATTGCTGGGCAGGGCTTGCATTGAGCCAAGCCCTTTTTTGCTTCTCACCCCACCAGAGTGAGAAGGTTGGGGGTACACAAGGAGTTGAGAGTGGACACAGCTGGAACAGGTGACCCCAACTCTCCAAAGGGATATTTGAGACATGTGGTATGTGGGCATCATATCATGCTCAGCTTAGTAGGGGGAGGAAGGTTGACCAAGCTGCTGTGGACTTTGGAACTGTCTGAGCATTGTTGGGTTGCTGGTGAGCAATTAGGAGGCTCTTAACATTATTAATTTTCCTTGCTTTTATGTCTTTGTCTCCTTATGGTTTTTTTTTTCCCCTTAAAAAGCCCCAAAATTCCAAAACCCTTTTATCACAGCCCATGAGGTTTTTTTCACTTTACCCTTCTTATTCTTTCTCCTTTTCCACTGGGTGGGAGAGTAAATGAGCACTGATGTGGTGCTTAGGTGCCTACTAGGGTTAGATTCTGGCATATGGTTTTTTGAGGTTTAGATGAATACCAGACAGTGAAAGTAAATTTAAACTGAGTATTCATTGCTTTGAGTGTTAATCTGCTAGTGTATGTAGTCTGAAGCATGTAAGTATAGTAAAATAATTAAATAATTTCAGTGTTAGTCTGCATATAGAGGCAAGAGAAGAAAATTGTGACAATAGTATGTTATTTCAATTATTTAAATTGAAATATTCCGCTTGTTTTTGGGATCGTGTGGCTCTCTTCTGTTAATGGAAATGAAGTAATCTTTTTGCAGTCCTCAGCAGTTGTACTTAGCAAACTGAAAATTCGATACTAATTCTATTTTATTTTTTTTAACTCATCTGCACTTGGAAGCTTTCAATATCTGCAGGGGCGAAAGAGATGTAGAATAGAGGTAAAGAATATTGGATAATGCAGTTTAAGAGACAATGTGAATACTTTTACGTTCAACATTTATTTGTGTTGATCAGGGGTGTGATTTCATTATGATTCAGAAATAGTCAGTTATGGAGGAGGATGTGAAGAATATGAGTTGGTTTTAAGTTTTGCCCATTTGACAGCCAAATGAATTCATGTACTTGTGGGAATAAATGCAGATTTATTTGTTTAAGATGGTTACCTAGAAAACAGTAATTGTGTCAGTATTACATGCATTCCCTTTCAGACCTTGAATGTGACATCCTGTTGTTGCCTTGTAGAAGAAAATGTTTTCTGTAATTCATAGATATAAGAGCAAAAAGAGCAATTGAGTAGGATAAAGGATTTTTATTTTTATTTCTATATGAAGTGTTGAGATTGGGTCCAGAATATGCATGCAAGTTTTTTTTATTTGCTGGGAATGCTAGGAAATTGAGGAAGAACATGAAAAATACTTTTTAGAGAAATATTTGAGGCTACCTTCACATTTCTTTAAAAAAATAAAGCTAGTTAAATACTTCCTGCAGCAGAAAATTATGTCAGCTTAGAACTGTTTTCCCCCAACTCCTTGTCCACTCCCCTCTGGACCTCCCAGCCACATTCTGCCTAGCTTTTTCCTCTTGTGTAATAGGCCTGCACACTTGGTAAGAAGTTCCTCTCCAGCTCTCTTGTAGCAGCATTTTAGGTACTGAAAGGTTGGTGTAAGGTCTTCCTGGAGCCTTTTTGAGGCAGAACAGCCCCAGATCTCTCAGCCTGCCTTCATAGGAGAGGTGCTCCAGCCTCAGATCACCTTCATGGCTCTCAGTCATGCACTCCTTGACCCAAGAGAGCTGCTGCTCTTGTCACTAGTGCACAGGATGTGAGGGAGTTGAGGTGATAGGAGGGAACAAAAGATAATGGAGAGGAGAATAAAGGGAGGTGACTGGGTTTCAGTGGGTGAGGACAGGATCCTGCCAGCATCTGTCTGAGCAGGAAATTCCAGTTGTCCTACATCTAGCTCTGTAAATTGGTTTGAGACTTTTTTAATGTAGTATTGTAGTCAAGAATGTGGATGCTTTCTGTAACTCAAGTTACAGTGCAAGTTTGAACACATGCAGGCATGCATCTTCTCTAACCTTGAACACTTACATCTGCAAAAACAGAGATTTTTTCTTCCCTTTTTTAAAAATCCATGAAAGAGGACAAGCTGCTTAGGATTTGGTTCAGGTTCTGAGGCCTTTGTGCTACAGCCTGTAATTTGCTGTCTCTAGGGAGTGGTGTACTTAGTGCAGTGTTGGTAGAAGTGAAGAGGAAGCACACCTTTCTGTCAGTGATTAAGGCAGTGCCTGTTAAGGCTGGACTACCTGTTTGTGAGCTGTGCATTTTATGAGAGAATCTCCCATTTTTTTAATCAGCTCTGGTAGTCCAAAATGCTTTCCTGTTCATGATCCTTTTGAGGAGTTCAGATGACTGTAATAACGTTCTGGAAGTATGGAGGTGTGTGTATAAACATCATCAGCCAGAGAATTGAATAATTATCTTGTTTGCCCGACCTTAGTTATTTATTCAGTGATGTCATAAGCAATGTAATTAATTGCTTCTCTAAAACTGGTCAGTTTTGCAGTAAAGTATCTTGTTAGTGACTTGGGTGTGCTTTGAACAGATCTACTAAACTGACCTTCTAAAGCAATACTTACTTCTTAGGCTGAGCTAGCCTGGAAGAAATACCTGAGAGAGGATACTGTGTTTCACAGCTTCATTGCCTGAAGGGTTTCTTGTAAATTGGTTTCTGCATTCCTGTGGCTAAATGCTGCTCATTTTAGGCATGTAAGTAAATAAATACATGCCTCCTTCTCTTATTTTTGAGATGTTTTGTATTTAGGTAGAAGCTAGCCTCTCCTGGAAACCAAATGTGGCATCCATACTTCCAGTAACTGGAGAAGGCTTTCACTATCTTTATCCAATAAGTCTTCCCCAGGACAGAAGAGTAATAGCTGCCTGCTTTATCTTCTAGAAACAGTTGAATAAGTGATGAGAGACTCTATATGCGATAGCATTATTTGAAACAAAAAATGTAGTGCATTAAACAGATTTTGCATGTTGTGACCATCAGTTTTTTTTTAAATGAAAGATTTGCATTCAGAGGGTTTGACTCTGTTAAATGAACATCAGTTTTTTAACAATACTGATGTTTTAGAGAACAAAATGAAACTAAAAGTTGCGCAATTTTGTTGCATTTTTACCTTGTTTGTTTCTGCCACTTGTTTGAGAACAGATTTCTGCATTGCTATTCTGATTTACTAATCTAACTGTTGGATTTTATTCTGCAGATTTGGCTGCTAATTATCAGCTCCCTCTGGCAGTCTGCTAACCAATCTGTTGCAGTCAGGGAAATTTCAGAATTGTCAGAGTTTGGTTGAAAAAAAAATAACTTGCTGATATTAACTACTGGCTGATAGAAAGATAGAATAAAAAGAAGGGAAAATGAATTGCCAGTCTTGTTTTTTCTTACATTAGTTACCGGGATTTTTGTTTTGCAAAGGTGCCAGAGTTTTCACCTTTCTAAAGATTGCAGGAGTAGTATAGTTAATAACAAAACAAACATTTTAGGTTCTAGTTTTTAATGTAGGATGGGCAAGTCTGGACAAATATTCAAAAATATTTCCAGGGAAAATTATGTGTAGTCAAAGTACATACAGCTTCATAGATAAATGAGGGGGAAAAAGTGTCAGATACTTGCTAATTTTTTTCTGCCAAGGTTCCATCTCTTTCATATGTCTCTACAATAGATACTGTCTTTTTAAGTGTAATGAAGAGATTAGTTGCACAGCCAGGAAATAAAAAAGCTTTCATATTTTTCTGAAGTTCATAATAACTCAGTATTAATGGTTGCAGACTTTATCTTCCTTGACTTTAATGTTAACTTTTTAATTTGTTGAGTTTCAAGAACAGAAACTTTTTAATTCCATATCTATTAAGGATTAAAAGTGACGTGGAGGGACACAAAGAAGTCACTGTATATCTGAAATAGTGAACTTCTAATTGCATTTGTACAAGCAACAGCCTTCGGGCATGAGCCCTTGCGTTAGATTATTAATACATGATAATACTGCTGTATTAAAATCTCTCTTTATTGGCAGCCTTTTCCCAATGTTTCTCAAGTTCTTTTTTACTCCTTATCCCATATTTTCTTGGTAAAAGCTGTAAGTTTCATTAATATGAAAAACTGCTGTAAGCAGTGTGTGGGAAATGCTTTGTATGGCCATGCCTGAACATAATACTTTTAGCAGTAAAAATAAAGCCTTCTCCCTGGGACTTTTGTTTTGGAAGGTGTGAGTCTATTAATTATACTTTTCCAGTCACAAAGATAAGCTAGCTAGAGCTGCTTGAATTGTGCTGTATTACCTGAAGGATTTTCTCCATTATAGTACTTGCAGATCTTTTCTGCAAGCTAATATATGTGTTACATCAGATTTATGAACAGAGTGAAAAAAAAATTTTAAAAAGGTGTGACATCTGGAATTGATTTTAAAAAAAAAAGTCTCTGTTATTTTCTAAAAATATGTTAAGATGGGGGCACAATCAGTGTTTGCCAATATTATTTAGTGTAGATGAAAGCTCAGTTACATGCTTTCATAATGTATGGGTCCAGAGTACTCTATGTTCTTAGTAATCATATTGTAAATGAAGCTTAAGACTTTGTAGAAATAGAAAATTCCTTGACTAAAAAAAGTAATTCAAAGTGTTAAGTAAGAGGGAGACTGCAAAGACATATTGTTGTCTAACAGGTATCTCTGTCTTTTTCTTTCCTCCATAATGTCATGTAGCAATGGGCCAAGGACTTGGCAGAACTGCCTGGCCCAAACCTGCCGGAGGATATCAAACTATTACAGGTGGAAGATGTGGAAGAAGACATTCCTATGTTGGGTTTAGACCATTTTTGAATAATCAAGACAGAGATGGACATCAACAGAACAATGACTGCAAACAGTTAGAACTGGAAGATGTTCAGAAAGAGAATTCTTTAGGTATGTTTGTATCTTTGTGTATGTGCCATTTCGTTGCAAACTGAGATGTTTGGAGCCGGAGGAGGAAGGTGCACTGAGAGCTGCCTAAGTGACTCATGTTAGTGAGCCACTTAAATAACATGAAAAGTACATTTTCTATGTCTTTAATTTGCTTTTATAGTAAATTTCATTCTATTGAACTATAAATAATCTAATAAATCTATATTAGGCTGTGTAGTTTTACCTGAAGAACATTTATAATGAGTTAATGTGTTCTAATAAACTAGATAGCAATAACATTGTTTAATTCCAATTATTTTGTCTCCAAATTAAAATTCATGTTTGGAAGAAAATGCCTATTCTAACTTTCTGTTTAGAATGAGACTGTGAAATATTTGATGCATCAGGAAACAGGTTGTTCTCTATGTCCGCCATAGTGAAAATTAGTTTAAGCCTCTAGAAGTCTTTAAAAGTTCCCCTTTTATTTGTTCATACCAGTTAGACCACTTCCCTTTCTTGTTGTGAATGTGTCTTGGTTTGAAAGACAGGTGTCTGCTAGGGAAGGCAGGAGCCTCTCATGAAATGGAAAATGTAAACTCCCTCTCGCCAAATTATTATAATTTTGAAATTAAGGAGCTCTCAGGCAAAGATATGAGAATTAGGAATAACAGTTCTTTACTAGGAAAATTA
>JAODKT010001744.1:51246122-51258545 GCA_027576195.1 Cossypha heuglini | reverse complement strand
GTGGGACTCAATGGCCCATTAACAGAAGATACCTCCCTGGAGGAAGGATGGGTTGTGGAAAAGATAAAGAGCACTGTCCCACCTGGTTTTAACAGATGGTGATAGAATACATACTTTTGATTACATCCTGCCTTGCAACCCAAGATAGGATGTTAGTATTTATCAAAATTCCTTTTGTGACATTAGCATCTGAATAATAATTTAATAGAGGAATACAGAATGCCTTCTTGGATTAGAAACATGGTCCCATTTCTTTGCCTGAGATTTTCAGCCTAAAAAACCCCGTTTGATATAGCCTTTGATCTTCCAAAGTGCCTGGGGGGAAGGGACTTGGGGGTATTGCTCTGCACTGGCTGAATATAGCCATCAGTGTACCCCAGTGGCCAAGGGCACCTGGCCTGTGTCAGTAATAGTGTGGCATCAGGGCAGTGACCATCCCCCTGTACTGGGCACTGGTTAGGTTACACCTCAAGTGCTGTGTCCAGTTCTGGGCTCCTCAATTCAGGAAAGCCATTGAGGGGCTGGAACATGTCCAGAGAAGGGCAGCAGGTCTGGGGAAGGGTCTGGAGCACAAACAAGTCTGATGAGGAGCAGCTGAGGGAGCTGGCAGTGTTCAGCCTGGAGAAAAGGAGGCTCAGGGGGACCTTCCTGCTCTATACAATTGCCTGAGGCAGCTAGAGTGAGGTGGCTGTGGTTCTTTATGTTTTGCAAACAAAGAAAATTAAACCTCCCCTGGTGCAATCTGAGGCCATTTTCTCTTGTTGGAGGAAGTTTAGAGGTTTAGAGCAAGGAGAGGTTTAATTGTCTGGTGGGAAAAATACCTTCACCAGAAGGATTGTCAATCATTGGACGAGGCTGCCCAGAAAAGTGGCAGAGTTGCCAGTTCCTGGAGGTCCTTAAAAGGTGTGTATACACAGTCTAATGGTAGACTTGGTAGTGTTAGATTTGTGGTTGCACTTGATACCTTAGTGGTCTTTTCCAGTGTAAGTGATTCTATGGCTCCATGAGGTAGCTTTTTTTTCCCCTCCTTCCCTTATAGACTATTCTGAAACTAATTATTGTAATTTTTTTTCTTTTTAAATGACAATTGGATAGTGCTGTTTTAGCTTTGTATTCAGTTGGTTTTTGTAAGCTCTTATGTGATGTAGATCATCTTGGGGTGGTTTTAATTTTTTGTAATTAAAGTGTGTTTACTGTTGTCCATGCTTCATCCATTTTGTATACTTTCATCTAGTTAAAGGTCTATTTATTTCCTGTAAGTCAATATTGACATTAGTGGTGATCTTCCTACCATCTCTATATAATGCTACCACATTTTTTATTTCAGTTACACAGAGAGCAGCATACAATTATTTTATGGGTCATTAGATATATGCAGTTTAAGGGTGTATTATCTCTCTGTTCTTAATACAGTTGCTTTGTATATAAATTAGTCTAATAACTAAATGCCTTGCCTTTCCATTTGTTTGTGTGTGTATTAAACTCTTCAGATTTATCTTACAGAACCATTTTGGATTGATTTACTTTCTTTGTCTCCACTAGGCTACATTTTTCCCCAGCTGGTATTATATTTGGGTGGATAGGTATTGCCTAAAATGCTGCAAATTTTTTGAGTTAGAAGGAACTAGTAAGGATCATTGAGTCCAGCTCCTGGCCCTGCATAGGACATCCCCTAGAATCACTCCATGTGCCCAGGAGTATTGTCCAAACACTTCTTGAACTCGGTTGGGCCAGTGCTATGACCACTGCCCAGGGGAGCCTCTCCAGTGCCCAACCACCCTATGAGGCAAGAACCTTCACCTGATATCCAGCCTAAACTTCCCCTGACACAACTTCAGGCCATTCCCTTGGATCCTGTCACTGGTCACCACAGAGAAGAGATCAGTGTCTGCCCGTCTTCTTTGGGGATGTTGAAGACCCCCATGAGATCTGCCCTCAAACCAAGTCACCTCAGCTGCTCCTTGTGTGGCTTCCCCCTGCTGGTTCTTCACCATCTTCATGGCCCTCCTTTCGATGCTCTCTAATATTTTTATATCTCACGTGGTGACACCCAAAACTGCCCCCAGCACTCGAGGTGAGCCCCAGCCCAGAGCAGAACAGGACAATCCCCTCCCTTGCCTGGCTGGTGATGCTGGGCCTTATGCCCCCAGGACAGGTTTGACCCTCCTGGCTGCCAGAGCACTGCTTACACATGTTGAACTTGTTATTGGCCAGGATGCCCAGTGCTGCTCTCCAGCATCCCAATTTATTGTCATCAGCAAACTTACTTAGTGTGCCTTTGAGTCCTGTGTCTAAGTTGTTTATGAAGATTTGAAGGGCACAGCAGGGTGGAGCCCTGCAGAATCTCACTAGTGACAGGTCACCAAGTGTGATGCCTGTCCCTGTTCATGCCTGACCTGTGAGCCAGTTAGTCAGCCAACACATAATGTGTTTATGCAGCTGTGGGCTGGGTATTTTGTCCAGAAGGATCATTATGAGGCATTATCAAAAGCTTTGCTAAAATCCATAAAGATTAAATGAACTGGTTCCCTTGATGCAATAGATGGGATGCCCTGTCATAAAAGGAAATTAGGTTTGACAAGCAGGACTTTCGTCTCATGAAGCCATGGCTGGCTGAGACCATGGATTGCATTCAGGTTTTTCACTATACCAAAATATTCATCTCTGTAATTTTATCAGTCACTGAAATGAACTGCCAGACCTTCCTTTCCCAGATCAACTTTGCCCTCCCTGAAAATTGGAACAAAATTAGCCAGCATCCAGTTAGTCTGGGACCTCTGCAGATTCCCAGAGTTGTTCAAAAATCATCAAGAGGCATCGGCTGTGACATTGACTAGTTGACTACCCTTGGATGAGTCCCATCAGGCCCCATAAACTTACAGAGATTCAGCAGGAGCAGCAGATCCTGTACAAGTTCAGGGTTGACTAAGAGTTGATCATTCTTGTGGTCATTGTCCTCTAGCTCAGGGCACTGGGACCTCCTTGGACATCCTTTCTTCATCAGTCTTGAAGATGGACAAATAAATCGTTTAGCATCTCTGCCTTGTCTTTGTCCTTGTCTGTGAGGTAACATACTCATCCTGTAATGGACTAATGCTATTTCTGCACTGCCTTTGCTACTGGCATACTTAATAAAGCTCTTTTTATTGTCCCTCACATTTCTGGCTGCATTAACCCCAACTGCATTTTGGCCACATGAATTTTCTCCCTACAGTGGCAGCAGCATCTTTGTATTCCTCCCATGACACTTGACTTCGCTTCCTCTGACTATACAGCTTCTTTGCTTGCTTTAGCTCCAAGAGAAGATCCCTGGTCATCCAAACTAGGTTTCTGCCTTGCTTGACTTCCAGCATTTTTGGAATTGCCTGTTCCTGTGCCCTTGGGACATGGTCCTTAAAAAGTGATCAGCACTGATCCCAGCACCTTCCAAAGAATTTTCTCAGGATCTCACCAACTAGTTCCCTGGGTAGCCTGAAGTCTGCTCCCCTCATGTCCAGAGCTGAAATTTTTGCTTTTCCTTCTGTTACTAGAGACTTAAAACTCGACCACTTCATGTTTACTATGGCTAAGACTGTCACCAGTCTCCGCTTGGGTCATAAGACCCTCTGCTATCAAGAGATCAATCAAGAAGGGCTCCTTTCCCAGTTGGCCCCTTTAGTACCTGTATCATGAAGTTACCATCCAGGTGCTTTAGAAATCTAAGAAACTGTAGAAGATGGGTAGCAGGAGATATTGGCAATATTAAAAATGACTGGATTTGATCCTTGGTAACTCACTATATGTGACTCTGCTTGAGCAAGAAAAGTGGACTGGATCATCTCTAGAGGAGCATGCCAACCATCCTTGGCTCGTAGCAATTTAGTGGAGGAGGTTCAACATTCAAATTAGATACAGTATTATTTCATGGAAGCCAAAGTGCTGAGTAGCATAGCTCTTACAAGATTCCAGTGCCAGGAATTCACCAGCCTAGTCATGGAGCCTCATCTAACAATTTAGATTCAATTTTGGACAAAATAATCTGGACTATTGCCTTGATTAGGAGTTTAAAAATTACTTGAACAAATGATTGATTTTGTAGTAGAAGCAGTATATATGTTTTTACCTTCTTTAACTCTTGCTGCTAGATTTGATGTTTATTGTCTCTTTATGCAAGAGGTGTTCAAATGTAATTTGAGTGCTGTTTTCTTCTTATGAGGAATTGCACTCAAAGGTGCAGGTACAAAATGCAATTCTTTTAGTATGTAATCTCTAGTAGCAATAAATAAGTGGCTTTGTCTGAGTGTGGCAGAAGGCACAATTTAGCCAGTTGATCAATGGATAGTCCAATATGGAGACAAATGTTATTTCAGTTTTCCTGTTACCTTTTAATTCCATTTTATATAAACAATGTAAAAATTCTACTTTGTTCCTTTAAGACTTCTTTTAAGACTTTTTTTTCCTATCACAGCTGTAGCTGGAGTTGTATAATTTAGGTCTATTTCTGTAGGCTTAGTTTGTATAAATGAGAAAGTAAATATATTATTGAAGAATGACTGCATCTCTGATAAATGTTTGTATCACTTTGCACTGCAGTCCTAGTAAATTATTCCTTCTTTTTAATTAGCAGCAGTTGTTGTCAAGAGTATTTCTGTTGGTTTTGGTTATTCCACTGCGTTCTTTCTTACAGCTTTCTCTGGAGATTCCAGTCCATTGGTTCAAGTTTCTGCTGATTTATTAGATGAGACTTTGTCAAAAGATACTGGCATTAGAGAACCTGTTTACCAAAGTGCATCAAGCCAAACTTCTGAAGTGACCACATCACCATTTTCTGTATTCTGTTATGGCCTAGAAGGCAACCACATTTCACCAGACTTGATGAATTCTTATGGAAAATCTGAGGACCTTGCAGAATACATGTCTGGAGGGCATAATGATTTGAATGGTAAAAATGGAATTGCTTTTGTAAGCATTGACTCCTATGAGCCTGATAGCAGTGATGGAGAGGAAGAGGATGCTCTAGACAAGTATTCTTGGATAAAAGAGGCAGCAGGTCTGATTCAGGGAAGACTAGATAACATACTTTCTCAGTGTGAAAAAGAGGTGGAGTCTCTTAATGACTTACAGTCCCAACTGCCAGCTTTCAACCACAGCATTTATAGAGAAAATTGTGAAGAAGCAGGACCAATGCCTTTGGCAAGTCCAGACAATAGGACACTTAAATCTGCTGAAGATGAAGCTATACCAAAAATTAGTCTGAATGATGACAGTTATGAAACACAGCAGGTAAAACATTTAGTGGATGTTGGAATTGGAACCCCCATACCAGTTGCTGATGTGTTAAACATCAGTGATGGAGAGACTGACCAAGAAAATTCATCTGAGCTAGTAGTGAGACCTAAAATTAGAAAACAAAATATTGCAAAACATCTGGAGAGAGAAAGTCATCTCCCGAATGATGATGAAGAGGAAAGCAATTACTGGAGGAGAATTGGAATTGCTGATGTCCAGCAATGCCATCCTGAGTGTCCCTTAAGAGATGCCAAAGATGAGATAAGTTCTGGTGTGTTCTTTCTCTCAAGAATGCACAGTCATCAAAGGAACATAGAAATAAACTTAAGAAGAAATGAAGAACAAAACAATTTTCCAAGTAACAGTACTTTTTGGAATGAGCTTGAAGGCCACAACACACATTACTTAATGTCCCACAAAGATGAAGACAGGTAAAGTTTTGTTTTTATATCTGTTTTAGTATTGAATCTTTTGTGGAAATAATGTGCAAAACTGAACAATATGTTAGCAAATGGGCCGTAAAAACTTGAGGCATTTCAGAATATAATCAGATAACAAGATGCAAACTTTTTCCTTGTTATCCTTCACTCTTCTGGTAATGCTAAAAGCTTTTCCTTATGTCTGCAGCCAGAGCATTTTATCACTGAGGAATAATACTTGTTCATTTTCATTTCATTTTTACTGAGCAGATGGAGGGTAAAGACTGAAAGCCTTGTTCAGCTTTGAAAGTTTCCTTCTATGCTTGCTCTTCAGAATTTGGTTTTTTGCTACCAAATCTCAATATTCTGTGTGATAGCCTATTTATGTTCTTGTCTCCAGCCTTTTGAAATAAATAGTTCTTTCTTGTAATATTTGAAGAATAACGTGATAGGGTTGCTTATAATCCCTTTCTAATGGAAATTCTTCAGACTACTAGGTGTTTCCAAAGTAGCTATTAACTATTACAGTTTTAGATTTACAAATTGCTCCAACCCTCACACGAGAAGCAGTATTTAGGTTCCTCCTGCTTTGAGCTTTTCACCCAACAAAGTAATGTGGATAAACCTTATGTTGATTAACTTCTATTCATACAATGTTAGTTTAGAACTCTTCACTATTTATTGGGGGTTATATAACTGAGCCATTTGAGGGTAAAAACATTTCTAACCATATGATCATTTATGGAAGACATGGTAGTGTTTTTTCCCTATTTTTCTTGCAGTTTGCTTTCATCTTGTTGATTCTGTTCCCACAGCATTCTTTACAAGACATGTTTTCTGGACACTGATGTGGCTGTCTTGTGCATATGCTTGCCATTCATAAGCTAACCTGCTTAGTAGATTGTGTTTCCAGTGTTTTTGTAGAGAGAAAAGCATGAAAATTAATTAACATTAAATCTTGTCCCTAAAACATTGCAGAGTTGCAACTATGAGAGAACAAAATGTGTTTTAAAATGGGATAGTATAGACTTAGGGGCTTTTCTTCTTTAAGGTGTAAGTGTAGGGTCCTGCATTTGGTTGGGGGAAGGGAATAGTGCACAGTGCCAGCACAGGCTGGGGGCTGACCCACTGGAGAGCAGCTCTGCTGGGTAGGACCTGAGGGGCTGGTGAGTGACAAGTTGACCATGAGCTGGTCATGTGTGCCCTGGAGCCCAGGAGAGACAGTGGGATCCTGGCATGCATCAGGGACAATGTGGCCAGCAGGTCAGGGAGGTGATCCTGCCCCACTTCTTGGCCCATAGTGAGGTACATCTGGGGTATTGTGTTCATTTTTGGTTTCCACAGCTGAGAAAAGATATGGAGCTATGGAAGAGGTTTCAGTGAAGGCCACAAAGATGATGAGGGGGTCTGGGGCATCTCTCTTATGGGGGGAGGTGAGATCTGGGCCTGTTTGGAGAAGAGAAGACTGAGAGGGGATGTGACTAATGCAAATAAATATCTCCAAGGTGGGTTCCAGGAGGATAATGCCAGACTCCCTTCAGTGATCCTCAGTGACAGGAGAAGGAGCAATGGCATAAACTAAAACACAAGAAGTTTTACCACAACAAGAAGAACTTTAGGTTGCAGGTAGCAGAGCATTGGAACAGGTAGCCCAGGGAGGTCATAGAGTCTCCCTTTCTGAAGACATTCCAAGCCCACCTGGGTAGGTTCTTGTGTCCCCTGCTCCATATTGGACTGCAGAATGGCAGGGGGGTTGGACTGGATGATGTTCCAAGGTTCCTTCCAACCCTGATAATTCTTTGATTCTTAATAAAGGTACTTGCAAATGAATTCTTCAATTCCTTGTAAGATTTACTTTTCAAAAATTTTTGTTAGCGCATGTTCTTTTCCATTTTTGAAATGCTGCTGCTAGAAGATTAAAATGCCATGAAGTATTGTTTGTATGTATGTATGTAATGCATTCTACAATTACCGCATTGGCTTCCATAATGCATAGTGATGGGTTATTGTAGCATGTCAAAAAGAAACGTGGATTATTTGAAATGTTCTTGATGATGACAGTAACTGAATCAGTAAACAGGAATCATGTGTTTTTAACTTAGAATCCCCATAATTTATGTTCTAAAACCTAAAAATACTTACGTTTATGAAATAAATTGTCAATGATTCGTCTGTACAAAGGAGTGACACATCCACTCTTGAAAGGTAAAGTTTTGTGTTTAAAGGCTTAAACCATATTTTATGTTCATGCAGAGCTGCATAAAAAGTGGATTTGACTTATGTACCAAACTACATCCTCCAGCTCGGCGTTAGCTTATTCCCAGCCCAGGGAGAAATTCACCTTTTGGTTGCTGCAGTGTGGGCTTCCACCTCACATTTTCACTTCAAGGAGGTGCACAGCTGTTGTGGTCTTAGCGTGTGGAAGCTGTGTGGGAAGGAGAATGTCTTGCATGTTTGTTCTTAGTTGGAAGGGTGTGGAAGGTCCCAGGCAGGGGTGAAGGGAGGAGGATCATATCCAATAGCTCTATCCATTTAATTTTGGACTGTGTGGCAGGTTATGAAGGGGTTCAGCCAGGGGAGGGACTATTGCTGGCAAATCCACGTGCAAATGCTAAGTTCATGTGCTTTGCTTTTGGCAAGTGACAAGTCTGTAACTTTCTAAACGTTAAGTAATGTTCTGTACCTGTGCGGAATTAAGCACAGTTAAATCCTGAGTTCTGAAATATTTAATGTTCTTCAGTTGCTTAGTGTTAGTGACTTCAGGTATATCCTTTCCTGGTTTGAATTAGGGTTTGTGTATAAACCTTAAAGAGAACAAATTTAAGTTAAACCAAAGGAGGAGTATTTTAAAGTGTGTTGAAAGTCATTCTCAGATTATGAAATAGCGACAACTAAAACAAGAGATCTGAGTATTTCAACTAGTCTTAGAATATGTAAGATGAAATTGTAAAATATATATTAAAAAACTTGATCAAACAACGTAAAAAACAAGCAACATTTCAAACCAAACTCACAACTCAAAACCAAAGAACCAAACAGAACAAAAGGTTAAAAAAGTTAATGTTCAGCTTTAGATGGTGTAATATGAGATTCATTACACTACATATCGGAATTTCATAGTATGTATGATTTCTATTTTAAAGTAATCCATTAAAATAGCCCAAAATTAAGGAATGTTCTCATTTCCATCATTTTTCTTAAAAGCCATCAAAATTGTGATAGAAAAATTTATTCCGGCGTGAAAATAAAATGCCTATGTATATATATAATCTGCATCTTGAGCGTATTTGTTCTTGTAAAACTTGCAGTGTATACTACGCAGTTTTTCAAAAACATTTAAAATTCATTAAATTGAAAGTTCTATTGGCATGTATTTGTAATATTTGATAAAGGGAGGAAATTAGTGAGTTTCTAGGTGAAGAGTAACAATATATTCACACATACTAGGTTTAGCAGATAAGAAAACTGTGCTGTGAATTGCTTTATAAAATGAAGTCTAGTAAGCACGTTGGCTGTTCTTTACCTTTTTGAAGTGAGCTAGTTGACTATATTTTGAATTTTGGTAACTGTCACTGTAGTGAGTGAATTGTCTAAGTGCCATTACCAATGGTAGTAGTAGTTCATCCTTCCTAAGATTGTGCTAGCACTGCTCTTTTGTTTAAGCTGACCAAAGCTTATTTACTACCCTTTTGTGTGTGGTAGCTGAGCAAATTGTTTTTTCAAAACTCCCTGCCATTCATCTTGTTTAGGCTAGTGAATCAAATAGTTTGCAGTAAGTCATCCGTTATACCCTTCTATGTTAAAAAAGGTCATTCTATATGGCTTATATCTTCTGACAAGTTTTACTTTAAATTTGTTTGGCTGAGCGGTAAGGCTGACATTGATTATTATTTGTTAATCAAGCAGTGCCACTGCTGCTGATTTTGTAGTCTGGGAGAAAGATGTGTATAGTGAGTGGTTTCTGTTCTTGAGTTGTTCTCTGTCTTCCCTGTGTGGCCAGGGAAGAACAAAACATTTTTACAAAGTAGGATGGGTAGAATTTTTGAATTCTTTGTTACAGACTAACTTTCTTTTTTTTAATCAACTCTATGTACACTTGATTTGTAATGCATCGATAGATAGCACAAGATTAATTTCTCTTAGGAAAAAAAAAAAGCCTATATTGAGAGCAGTGTTGATAGAAAAATAGGAAATTGTTTGTTTTTTCCCCTAAAGCAGTGTTTGAATTCATACTCTATTACCTTATTTAAATTGCAGCTCAGAGTGCAGTGATGGAGAATGGTCTACAGCTGTACCTTCCTATTTTACTGCTGTGGAAAAAGAGCAGTCCTCAAGTGATGAAAGCTGGGAGACTGTCTCATGCAGGGAGGAGCGTGACCCTGGTGTACAGAGGAGAAGCAGTGGTGGGGAACAGGAGAGCATAGACTTCTGTTTCCAAGAAGGGTATGCCTTTATTTTATTAGCTAACTTCCTATACCTTCTGGCATTGCTGGTAGTAGGGTATTCACATATCACTACACAGAATAACATCTAAAAGCAGTTACCATGCTAGCAACAATCATTTGCCCTACATCACATTAATCTGAGTTGTTGTAAGTATTTCAAATCAGGGAAAGTATGGCATTTCATGCGAACAGTACTATGTAATGAAAAATACAGAAACAATGAGAGTGCATTGGCATGTAACATCAGTATGGTTAATAGACTTAATATATTGACTTTAAAAAGCCAGCTAGGCAAGTTAATTGTTAAGATATACGTTACATAAATATCTTTTGATACTGCTTAGGACTCCTTGAAAAGAACTTATCTCTCTGCTTTATTGCTTCTCCTACTCCACTGCTGCTCCTTATTTTCTGCAGCCCTATCAGTGATTAAAGTAAACTTGAATTACTTGCTTCCTCTAGTAACTTTAAACTTACTTTATTTTTCCTGTTATTCAGTGCTTTATAAACTGCAGCTGCCTTTGCTGTAAGGCAGAATTTGTAGCTGTATACAGCTAAGAAGAATGTGCTTGGCTTTTTTCTAGGCATCTAGTATTGACTGTAGTTTGGATCTTTTTAAAGCAAAGGCCACACCTAAGTGTTCTTTCAGCTTCTTCCACTCTCAGATGCACAGTAGCTATTGCCAAGCAGTCCATTTTGTTGTTAGTGCTTTTTTAGTATTCTCTACGTTTTTGGGTCTTGGAGAACTAGTGTGACTTCATGAAAACTTCATGACGACTCATCTCTTTCAGAACAACAATAATGGAGCTGTGTGCTTTTTAACTTTCTTTGATATCAACAGCATGAAAATGTATGCATCTTTAGCATAATTCCTGTTTATTTTCCTTTTTATAAGGAAAGTGGACCTCACAGCCTCATGACTCTCTGTATCCAGGTGACTTGTGCTCCTCTGCAGTATCCAGGAGTGAGAAGAGTCTTTCTCTTGCAAGATAGCTTCTCTTGCAAGTAGTACCTCTTTGCATCACCTGGGATATCAAGACAATCTTTCTCCTTTAATGCCTTCAGGAACTTGTAGATAAAGAAGAAAATATTTAGTACGTGTTGTATTAACCCTGGTTAATACAATGCTGGGATGCTGGCTATACTAGGGAGGAATCAAAACAAACTGCTTACTGTACTGCTGGCCTTGAGCCACAGGATCATGGGTGTTGCTCGATGCTAAGTCTGGAGCTGATACCACTGGGAATTTCTTGGATTTTTATGGCAAATGCTAAATTTCTAATCTGGGACTCTGCAGTCTGGGAAACATGCTTGTGTAGTCTTTGTGTTATGTTTGGCTTTTGTTGCTTATCTGTGTATGTAAATTCTCTTAGCCTTTTTGTTTTAGCTTTTCATTTATTTTTATAAAGGGAGCAGGCATTATTGGAGGAAGGCGAAATTCCTTGGTTACAGTATCGAGAAGAAGTAGAAAGTAGCAGTGACGAGGAAAATGATCCAATTAGTGATTTTGTACATCTTGGATTCTTCTTGTTGGATGGAAATAACAACCTTGAGGATGACTCCAGTGTGAGTGAAGACCTGGATGTGGAGTGGAGGTATGCATTTGATAGTTGTCTGCTTTAGTTTCAGAGGTTTTGTGGTTACTATTTTGTTTTCTATGTAGGATGTCAAAAGTACTCATGGCTATCACTATGCAGTTGCTTCAAGGACTAATAATCTCAGTTTTAGAGTTTAAGGTATTTCAAGTGCTATCTACCTTCTAATGAGGGAAAAAGGAATAGATTTGCTAAATCAGGCTGTGATTTGAGAAAATTTTGATGCCCTAAATATGCAAAGCATGAGTATATTTTTAAATTTAATTTTCGAGTGGAAGTGTAACAAAAATAAGGAAATATAAATGTTACCAGCATTCAAGTCAGTCCTGTCTTATAATTGGTATTTTTCTCCTTTAAAACTGGCATAAGTTAGTCACTATAAATATATCTTATCTCTCTTTGAAATGCCATGCACTTACATAATATTGTCATAATTTTGAATGTTTCACTCCATTTTCTGTCCTTAGATTACTGAAGGATATTGCAATCATTTTAGTAGAAAATTGCTACAAATACCAGGAATAAAGTGATTGGAGACACATTCAAAATAGTATAATGTATAATAGTATAATGTGTTTGTTTAGAATGTGATCGACAAAAAGCTTTCCAGTGAGAAACGTAACACTTGATCTCTTCTCCTTTGTCCTGGTTTGAAGGACAGGTGTCTGCCAAGAAAGGCAGGAGCTTCTCTTTGAA
>JAODKT010001744.1:51219930-51233308 GCA_027576195.1 Cossypha heuglini | reverse complement strand
TTTTCTGCAGTTTACCTCTGAGATACAGCCCTAAATTTTCTGTGCAGCATCACTTTGTATTTTCCTTTTGAACCTGCTTCCTTCCTTTCTTCCTTTGCAGACTGTCCAAGCCATTCACATTTCTTCCTCGTGTTTCCTGCCACCTGTATCTTGCTAACTTCTCCTCTTCTTTCCAACTGCATTGTATGCCATATTTGATTTAGAGTGCTCCTTCTACTTGTTACAAGGCCTGTACCCCTCAACACTAGAAATTTCTCCAGAGCCTGATTGCTGCAGCCCAGGCTATCTCCAGTTTTGGTGTCTCATAAATTTGTTACTATTAGTGAGAAACAAGCCAAGAAATGCTTTCCCTTTGGTCTGCCTTCATCATCTGGACTAGAAACTTACCCTCAATGTTCTCCTGTATTTACCTGGACTGCTTGCAGTTGGCTATGCCGTTTTCCCAGCAAACATCCATGTGGCTGAAGTCTTCTATTGGGATTGTGGCCTGCAAATGTGATTCTTCCTGCAGCTGAAGAAAGAGCTCTTCACCAACCTCCTCCCCTTGATCAGGTAATTTGCAGTAGGCCTCAACCACAAGGTTTCCGTTGTTGGCTTAGTCTCTAATTTCTATCCATAAGCTCTTGACTTTGAAGAACAGCACACTGCTGTTCTTCAAAAACAGCTCTGTGTAATCAATCTCATTTTTGGCGTAGTGGAAAATTCCCCCAACTCTATTTTTTGCTTCTCCTTTTTGAATAGTTTGTAGCCGTCAGTCACAGCACTCCAGTTGTGTGATTCATTCCAGCAAGTTTCTGTGGTAGCAATCAGGTCATGGTTATGTCTCATCTTCTGTAAAGATGAGCTGGATTCTTTTCTGGATTTTTAATCTCTTGCATGAGTTCAGTGCAAGGTCACAAATATGTGAGCCTTTGGAGGCTCTTACACCAACGACATTCAATTAATATTACCTTTGTGTTTGCTTAAGCAGCTTTTTCCATTTCTCTGCTGGATTTGTCAAGCCTGTGGGATCTGAAGTAGTTTAAGTTAATTCCTCAATTTATTTCTTTTCTGTATTTGTTTTAATTCCTCATAGTTATTTCCTCGTTATATTTCTTTCTATTTTCTGCTTCATCAGTTGTGTCTGGTCTTACTTTGGAGTGAAAGTGTTCAGCTGAAACTCTTGCTTGTAGGCAGTTTTTCATCTGCCTTAGCTCACCAGTTGTGTCTGTTTCAGAACTGTGCACCACTGGTTCCACTTACAGCTTGGCACTTTTAGCAGTGCACTGTTACTTCTGGGGCTTATCTGACAACCTTAGAGCCCCAGGATATGGTGCTGCTTTGGCCCTAGTGCTTTCCTTGAATTTTCGTACTCTACATCAAAAATAATCTGCCACTGTCTTTGTGCATGGTGTCATTTCCCCTCAGAATACATTTCTGGTGCATCAGTGTTTTGGGTCACCTTTCTGGGCTTGAACTTGCTGATCATCAGATTGACTTTTTACATTGTGGGAAATTATGTGCTCTGATATCAAAGACTCAATCATTATCATCTGCAGAAAAAGGAAGAATAAAAAAGAAGGAGAAAACAAGACACATAAACCTTGCATACCCCAAAACTTTTCAATCTAGTAAATAAAATGTTCAGAAAGCTAACAATCTTCTACTTTGAACAGTCCATATTTGCTTAGAACACACTGAAAGTGTTTTCTTTCTGTTACTTTTAACATCTCTCAAACTTTTTTGAAAGGTAGGTGATCAAACCTTTAGGGACAGCATTTAGGATTAAATGCTAAATGTTAATTGTTTAACTATTTCCAAGATACTACCTTCTTTTTGTATTTTTAAAGATATAAAAAGTCTTGTATTATTCAGTTTGTTTAAAGAATTGCAAAGTTGTGTTGCACAAAAACTGAGTGTTGCAACAACATAATTTTTCTGAACATGAAGAATACAGTTTTTGAGAGTTTTTTCCTCAAGAGATAGTTTACCCATTTTAAATTAAAATCATGATAATGAAATACGTCTCATAGGAGAAGGGAGCTGGCTATAGCTTGTTGACATGATGATATGCTTTGATATTTGTGCCCTATTTTGCAAAGCACAGAATTTTCCTAATTTTGGGGAGTTTGGTTTTTTAGTGGCACTAGCAAGGCCTACTGAGTGATCTTCAGAACTCCTTTTTTTTTTCTGTGTTCTTTTGTTTTGTTTTTAGAAACCACCGCTGGGTGGGAATTACTGCTTTACAGTTTGAATCCTGAAAACTGTATTAATAGTGTATTAACTGATTGACCAATGATTTTTATTTCCTATTAGGAAATTTATTTCCTCTTTAGGTTTTCTTAACACAGAGCTATGAAGGAACAGCCAGGTCCTAACTATCACCAACTATAAATACTTTGGTGTATTCTCAAAAAATTCAGTTTTTTCTTACTTGAACAGAATAGGAGTGAAGGTGGGTTTTTCTGGGGCTGAAAATTTGTCCAGTACAAGACTTCCTTGAGTAGATTTTTAGTTGTTGAATATCAAGAAAATTTATTTATATCATAGCCGTCGAATAAGGTACAGCTGTTTCCACTAAACAAAATATACTGCTGTAGTTGGTAGGCTTGTCCTTTCTCAGAAAGCCAAGGCAAAGACTGAAACAAAATAAATTCAGTTTCCTCTTTGTTCATCCCCCTGCTCTTCTACCTTGAAAATATATTATTTTCTTTCCAGTTGGTTTTTTGTTAAAACAGATGTTAATGAGGTTTTGTGGGAGACAGGGTATACAAAGATAGCCTTCTTTATACTGAAGCTTGCTTGATTATGGAGTAGGGCTCAATTACTGAATTGTAGAACAGCTGGCAGGACTAGTGGATAAGGCTCCTTGTCTTGTGTTACAAGGAGACAAGTGGGCTGACAGTTATCTCTCTGTAGCCTTTGGATGTACAGACCTGGTAACAAAGGTTTAAACCAGTGTTCAGGAACCTTGAAGTTCCCCCGACTTTGGCTGTTGTGTCATTGAAATCCAGTGCAAGCTAACCCAAACAAAGTCTGGTACTAGTCAAGGCCCAAAGACCACAAGGGTTCGTCGTAAGCTCATGCCACATTCCTCAAATGCAGTTTGAAAAATAATTGAAAATGAAAGTTCTCTTCACTAGGAAGTTCTCTTTCTCTAAAACTTTGAGGCAGAGTTTTTCAGATGACTTTGGATGGAGAGAGAGGAGCCTATTTTGCTTAGAATATGATGTATTTGGCACGGATGTAATTCACTCCCAAAGCATACACGTACATTATCTTTCTCTTTGAACTTGCAATAGAATCATTCCTGAAAAGGCCCGTTGCGGTTTAGTGAATTTAAGATTATTGCCGTAAGGGACACATTTTAAAGCAGCAGCATCAGGGTTGTTTATTTCATAAAATGAATATGTGCAGCTGTAATAATCCTGCTCCACATTTTCCTTTTAATAGGACAATCTCTTTATGGTGATGCACAAATGTGAGCACATCTGAATTGATGCTATGAATGCAGTAGGTATCCTGTTCTGAAAAGTGCCAAAGATGGATAAAGAAAAACAAATCTGGCTGAGTAATTTAAGTTTTATTTTATCTGCACATTTTTACAATCCATGTTCTTTCCTGTGTTTTTCTCTTTTTTTTTTTTTTTTTTTTGTGTCAGTGAGTGCTTTAGGATATACGCAATAGAAAACAGAAAAATATGTGTTTATGTGCAGTCCTTTGGTCAAGGTGGTACACACAGCTAAGATTACTTAGACGTAATTATTTAGACAAGAGAAGTAATATCACTATGTGGAGAATAAGTCCTACTATAGGCTAATAAGCAAAATATGTATTTACAGATCTTCACATCCTGAAATTCCACATAATTGTAATTTTTTTTCCAATCTTAAGCCTCTGTGTAGATGGAAAATTGCTGTGCTCTGAGCCATGTATCATAAATAATTATACACAAAACAACTAATGATGGTTATTAATGAGTAATTATGAGGATTTAATGATGTATTGAGGCCAAAATGTAAAGGGCATTATTTTTATTTTTAGTAGAGTTGCTTTGCCCTCCTGAGGCAAAAGAAAAGGCTCTCAAGAAGATGTGAAAGAGGATTAGGTAAGAAATAGAAAGGACGATTAGTCTAGCTGGTTTCTTCGGGTACCTTTAAATCACAGTAAAAACAAGTCCTTTTTTCGGTTGTGAAGCAAAATTGTCTTTAGCTTACCAGACAGCAGCCTTTGAAAATATGTCAAGGAAGTCAATGAAATTTAATGTGATGGTGAGAATTACATTTTCCAAGAACGTTTAGGTATTTTATGTCAGATGACAAGAACCAAGGGCTACAATTTTAGTGTTGTAAGTGATACTAATTAGTGATAGTTAGGACCTGGCTGTTCTTTCATAGCTCTGTGTTAAGAAAACCTAAAGAGGAAATAAATTTCCTAATAGGAAATAAAAATCATTGGTCAATCATTTATTGTATATTGAGTAGTCTGACCTGCTAATTTGGAAGACCATCTCTGTCAATGGGTAGAAAAGTTTCCCTGTAATTCCCTCCTCTTACTAAAAGCAGAAATACAAAAAATGCTTTTCTAACGCTGCTTTAATGCTGCTGTAGGAGGATATCAGCTGCAGAAACACTGACACAGATTTTAAAATGATTTTTGCATATTCCACACATCCTTTTTTATGGTGGTAACTTGCTTTGCTAGTCAAGGAGGATGTTCTTGTTAGCAATACTGTAAATAGGTTCCTCAAGCTATTTTAGTGAAATGAATTGGAGCCTGCATAGAACCTGTTCTGTGCTTGCCTTTGCCTTCTTTATCATTTTAACTCCCTGAATCACAATTCATATAACAAGGAAGGAAGTTTTGCTTATAGAGATTAAAATAGTATTTAGTCCTCATTTTTTACATTAAACCTCCATGAGATTTTTCTTCTGACGATATGGAAGATAACTGAATGGACCAACTCAAAGCAATCTAGAATCACACAAAAAAAACCCCAAAAACACAAAACAAAACAAAATTAAAAAACAACCAACCAAACAAACAAACAAAATCACCAAAAAACCCCAGAAAAACCAAACAAAAAAACAAAACCAGAGCCCAGCTAAAGAGTTTGCTCCTGAACAGTGAGCTTTTGGGACATGAATGACTAGCACCATTTAAACAGAAGTGATGCAAGAGAACAGGGGATCCTCAGCAGTGCTTGTCACCTGCAGATAGCCACAGTCCTCCTCCAGTTATCTTTCTCCTTGTGACACAGCAAGTATCTTCCTTGGAGCTTTTGAAACAAATTTCTAGTTCACGAGGGCTTTAGGTGAAGAAATGCCCTTCAGGTCCTTTCACTTAATGCAGTTTTCTTCTGAAAGTGGCTGGCAGGAACGGGAGAAATGGGAGCAGAAAAAAATGTGGATTCAAGTCAAGGCAACCTACAGGATTAACCAAAACCAAATTCAGTTGTGACTAGAGGGAAGGAAGCCAAAAGAAATGTGTGGCACAAATATGCTTTTGGCATCTCTGTCGCACAGCAGAAAGCATGGAAGCTCCTGAGGCACTGCTGTCTGGCCCACTGCATTTCTCTAGCTCTTCAGGAAATGTGGAGTCTGATCGCTAAAATATATCGAAAATCTCTTGGTCTAAATCTTACATGAGTGAGCTGTGAGACAGTTTCTTTCTGACTGAGAGGAATAATTTGCATATATTGGTGTCAGGGACACAGAAAGGATGCCTGTGTACCCTGCAGGTTAAGGGTGTGTTCACGAGACACCCATGACCTGCAGAAGGGTCTTTATCTTAAATTATCACTTCAGAATGTGTCACTGTACACTCTCCTGCTCTGAATTAGTTATCGTATCTAACTGAAAAAAAAGAAGCATCAGTTAATTTGTTGAGAAAAATTAATTTCTGTTCTGCTACTGAAAATGGTTTGATGAATGACAGTAATCAGAGGTGTATTATTGCTGGTACAGTCAGTGTGTGTTAGTGGGGAAGTATCTGAAGGTAGCATTTCTCCTTCCATACAATACAGAGGGAGAGTGTCTCTCTGTGGGCATAACTCAAGCACAGAGCACCAAGAGCAACCTCTGAATGTTTCATTTTCAGAATAAATATGTATTCAAATTGTAAGTTATATTCTAAACAATTATAAATGATTTTGACTACATTTTAGGGTTTGTTCTTGGGATGCCAGTACTTCTAGCAAGTGTTCCTCTTCTGTCTTTTGTTATGCATGACATCATGCATCTGAGGGAGAGGATTTTCCCTCACTCACCTGCTGCATTTTGAAGTTATCAGCCAGGCAGTATAATTAGTTAACTTACATTAATATTCTGGTTGCCTTGTTATGCTGTGAATTGAAGCACAGTGGAGAGTGCAAGGTAGCCTCAACTCCTTCCTGTACCAGAAGAACAGATGCACTCAGGGGATGTACTGCAATGCAGGGTAGCAGCTTGTCAGAAAGACTTCAGACAATATTGCCTTAAAAAAAAGTGGGGGGAGGAGAGCATGTCACAGCTGATCCAGTTTTTCATAGATTTTTTTTGCATAGTTTCAGCGTTCACTGGATAATCATCTGAATACTAAGAGCTGATACCACAGGGCTAGACTGAAGTACAGTATCTGAATAAACAGAGGGTTTTTTACATAATTACCTGCCTTCAAAACTGAGATCACAGCTATGTGCAACATACGGTGGAATTTCTAGTTCACTTTAAAGCTTCAGAGATCAGTTAGAAATCCTTTCAGGCTTTTCATTATCCAAGTACAAAATATATCAAATATTGATGAACTTCTTGAAACATTGTGATCTGTCATTGCATCATTTTAATTTAAAAACCCTGCTCTAAATATATATATATATATATTTTTATTGGCTACAGTTAAAACTGTTCTCATGTAGCTTTTTGCTATCATTCTTACAAATACTATTTTTATATTCCTGTATCACATAAATTAAGCTTTGATGAAGGTCAAATTCTTCAGAATTCTTGCTGCTGTTTCCATGTATAAAATTCAAATATATTTGCAGTTCCCAAATACAAAACTCCGTTGCTGTTATATGACACACATCCTCATTCAGAGGCAAATTAGGTTTTTTCTTTCCTGAGATAAAAAAGGAGTAAGAGAGCAAAGAAGTAGCTGAGCCTTTGTTTCCTTAAGTGAGTGAGTCTCCTGTCCTCTGTATGTGTGACAATTTGACATATGAGGTGATGATTAATTTTGCAAAATTTCAAGAGTATAACTTAGAATGGCAGAACTGTCTGAAAGATGTTGTGAAAGTTCAGTTTGAAATTCTAAAATACATATTCATTGCAAAGATGCTTACATTCCTGCAAGCATTTGCATTCCTTTCTCTGGCACTTAAAAAGCTAATGGAGGATAGATAGTACTAGATGCTCAAGTGTTAACCTTCCAACCTGTACATGCCTTTGTCATGACTTTATTATGTTTTCTTAGCCATGACCACTATCCTTTTTTTTTTTTTTTCTGAACATCTGTTTAATACAACTGGGAAGTGGTTTATGGTTCAAAGTAGGGAAGCAGAAGAAAATTGAAGTCTGTCCCTCAGTAACTAAATACAGACTGCAGTGTGCAAGGCAAAATGAAAAGCTTGGTTATTTTCCAGAAATCTTAGTAGCAACATCTTTTTCAGGCAACATTCCCACTGAAGGGAGTGTACTAAATTAATATTAAATAGGTTTAAATTTTTCTTCACAACTGTATTATTCAATGCAGAAGCATCTCAGTTCTTCCAAGAGCTTTTATTTAGTACTACCTCATTTGTTTTCTTTAGCTATTCATAAAGCTTTAGTTTGTGGCTTTTATAATTTCAACAGTAAATTCTAGAGCACTTAATAAAGCATTAGAGATCATTGTAAGGAATAAAAAAAAAAAGAAAAGAAAAAAATTAAAACATTGCATTTCCTAAATGCTTGTATAAAATAGTGTGAGATTACACAAAGCACTAGGTAAGAACTGTGCAGCAGGAGTGTATGGTCTATAAGAGACTAAAATGTCAGCAAAATAAATGTATTTTAGATTCAAATAGGCAATCTTTGCTTGCCAGCTCTTTCAGCTTGATCAGATTATAAAGTGGTAGAGTGATCTCTGCAGAGCTTTCATGAGGGTTGTGGAGAGGGACAAGGCAGAGTCTTTATGGAATTTGGCAGGTAGCATTGCAGTGACACTTTTCTACATCGAAGGCATCTTGATGCTGGGAGGCTCTCTGGCACTTCATGCTGTTGCACTGTACATGTATTTGCTGCACTGTGTCTGGCAAAATATTGGATTTCAGAAGTCATACTGTAGCCATAAGTGTGTTGTTAATTATGCAGAATCCTACAGAGAGACTTCAACAAATTAGAGATAAGCTATCACCAGCCATATGGAGCTCAATGAGGGAAAGTGCTGGATGCTGCACCTGGGATGGGCAGCCCTGGAAGGGGAGACTGGGGAGTGAGAGGCTGGAGAGCAGCACCATGGAAAGGGACCTGGGTATCCTGGTCGATGGCAAGTTGGACATGAGCCAGCAGTGCCCTGGCAGCCAGAAGGGTCAGCCATGTCCTGGCATCCTGTCAGGCCCAACATCACCAGCTGGGAGAGAGAGGGGATTGTCCTGCTCTGCTCTGGACTGGGGCAGCCTTTCCTTAAGGGCTGGGGGCAGTTTTGGGTGACACAACAAAGGAAAACCATTGAGCTATCAGAGGGTGTAAAGGAGGGCAATGAATATGGTAAAGGACTTCAAGGCAAGCTGTATGAGGAGTGGCTGAGGGCACTTGGTCTGTTCAGCCTGAAGAAGAGGAGACTGAGGGGAGACCCCACTGCAGTTACAACTTCCTTGTGAGGGGAAGAGGAGGGGCAGGCACTGATCTCTGTGGGGACCAGTGACAGGACTCAAGTAAATGGCCTAAAGCTGAGTCAGAGGATGTTAAGGTTAAGTATCAGAAATATGTTTTCTTCATCCAGAGGGTGAAAACATGTCTGTGCATGTTTGGACACTGGAACAGGCTCCCCAGGGTATCGGTCACAGCACCAAGCCTGACAGAGTGCAAGAAGCATTAGCACAATGCTCTCAGACATATGGTGTGCCTCTTGGGGATGGTCCTGTGCAGGGCCAGGGACTGGATTCAGTGATCCTTGTGGGTCCCTTCTAAATGAGGATATTCTGTGGTGATTCTGTGATTCTCTTTTATGCCTACGGCATACTTTTCCAAGGTGAGCTGCTTGAGTTGTGAATCCTGGTTTAGTACCCCTAGCATACCTCTTTTCTTTGGTATCTGAAAACAACTGGTTTATGCCATGGTGTCCTTGAAGGTGGCCTTTATTGCTTCTTGTAGCCAGCAGAAGCTCAGCATGCACCATTATGGGACAATACGCTCACAACAGGTCATCACAATATACCACTTCTATACCGTCCAAAAACCACGTCCCAAACATGTTTGAGAATCACTGAACTGACATTGATTGGAGGAGACAAGGACAGATTGATAGAGCACAATATGGAAGACCATATGCTCCTGGTGCAGCCATAGAGACACGATCCATGAGCAGGACATTCACCAGGGCCTTTTCAACCCTTCTGTCTGTGATGCTCTGCCAAGTGCTGCCTATGCTACAGAGCACTCCACGTCCAGTTGGAGGTGGCTCATGTGGAGCAGCAGGGCTTTGCATTATTCCCAAGTGTACAGAAGGAAGGAGGAGACTTTGCTCCCTGATGCTCAAAAAGGAATTTGGGCCAACAGATACTTGTGGAAACTCCAATCAAAAATTTCCAAGAGTTTTTAGAGTCAAAAAAGAGTATTTTTTAATCTCAATACTATGTTGTAATACCTGGAAGGATACAAAACATATATTGCTTAAGAAGTCATTAAATAGATGGGTTAGTGTTTATAATGTATTTAAAAATAAGTACAATTCTGTAATTTCAGCAATGTGATTTCAGAGTATCTAAATGCAATCTAGTGTGTTTTTACATCTCTTCATCTGTGTACCCAGGAGAGAGCAGTAAAACGTCGGCATTAAGGTGAGAGGGTGGAAACTGGTGGTTCATTCATTTAAATATATACTTTTCTGGGAGATGAGGGAAGTGCTGTCCTCTAGCTGTGCATCTCTCAGGTGTGTCATGAATGGGTACCATTTGGATCATCTCTACTTTGTTTTTGTGAAGGGATTTTGGTATGTGTTACTCTGATGTAACATCACAACAAAACCTGAAAGCTGAAGAAAGTTTCTGTCAGTTGTGCACTTAAAATATCTTTGGAACCAAAATATCTTTCTGTTTGGGCCTTCTTTTGCTGTAAGTCTGTTTTCACACATGTTTTTTTCAGAATAGGAAATTTGAAAGTTATGATGCAGTTTTGACCAAAGCTCAGTATAGTTATGGGTGGCTTTAGCCCAGGCTCATGCAGATTTCTTTTTTTATTTTTCAATGCCAAAATTCAACAGTTAATTTAAAAGTTGGTTGTCCTTTCTGCATCCCTGGATTTTTAGCTCCACCTTCTCCTAACATCCAAGAGAAAACTAAAAGGCTGTGACAGTGATCTTGGTCTTAAAAGAAGAACTTAGATAGATTGTTCTCGTATTTGTTATGAATTCTTTTAAAAATTGAACCAAATCCATGCATGTTTTAACTGCATTGATTTCAGTCTGTTTTTCCATAGTTTGCTTTGGCATATTAAGTCCAGGCAGTGCACTGTGTTTTTATGCACTAGACAAATAGAACTCTGCAGGTGTAGGAGAGAAATCATACTGTCCTTATCAGAAACAGTCCTGTGGTGAGCAATCATCAAGAAAAGGAAGAAGCCACTGTGCTAAAACCTGGAAAATGTTTTTGCTATAAGCAATGAAAATGAAAGAGAGCACATACCTATTACATCTCTTGTAAAAGTGGCAGAAAGTTAAATGCTTTCTAATAACCTTTTGGTCATTATCATGTTTGTGAGCACTCAGACATGTATGAGGTGAAAACCTTTCTTTTTGGAGAGCAGGAAAAATGAAACACACAAGAGAGGAGGAACATGGATATATTGTTTGTCTTTCACTGTTCTCTAACCTTCCCATATTTCCACTAGACTGTACAGTGCATCAATTGTCAATATTGGATTTCCTTGAAAGGTGTCTGAAAATGCATTCTGGATTTGAAAAGTAGCTTGTATTAGCTTTGGATGGATGTATTATATTATTTTCAGAAGTGGTAAGGAGGAGAATGTATTATCCTCAGTTGTGGATAAGTGGTCATCAGCCCAGTGCTGCCAAAAAGGCAGAGAGGAATGCATTGATTCAATCTGTTGGTTTGGAACTATTATTTTTGATTTTTCCATTTCTTTTACTATTTATTATTTTGGATTTTACTCTAGTCAAGAGCTGATTTCTTCTTCCATTATTCCTGTGTAGTGTTCAGTCAGGAGATATTTCAGAGGCCTCTTGTTTTCTCAACTTTTCCTCTATCCTCACTAACTACTTCCACTCTATCCCTTACGCTGTTTTTCTTTCCCAGCAGCTGCTTTCCCATACCAACAGATTTCTCTCCAAACAGCTCTCAGAAGAGCTGCCCCTTTAGCCTGTTCCTGGGGGAAGGAGGAGAGTGGGGGGCTGGGTGCAGGTGCCCAGGGAGTGCTGCAGCACTCTGTGCCTGCCTGTTCCTCTCTATTCTGCTCCCGTAAAGCAGAAGGGAGAGGCAGAGGCAATGCTGCCAGCACCAGCAACAATTCTGGGGCTTCTGCCCAGAAAGAGACACCTGCAGACCTTGTTAAATTTCTGGGAATGGGTTGGTTGGACAGGTGACTCTTTAAGTTTTTCTTACTCTGAAAATTATGTTGTAACCATGGTGTTTCAGTGGAGTGTTAAATCACTTCGCAGGAAGAGATTTCTGCATTTAAATGTCAAATCAAATGGCTCAATCCACTGAGTGGCAGATGTATTTTAGTCAGCAGTGCTTTTATGAAAAAACACTTTAAAGATTGCTCTTCCTGTCAAAGCTCCCAGCCTGGATGTGGGTGAGGGAACCAGATTCCTTTGGCATAGAAAAGGGCTTCTGAGGGGCTGCAGGAGCAAGGGTGGCCCAGGCCAGGTGTGGGGATGAGCCCTTCTCTGCCTACCCCAGCACGAGAGCCAGTGAACAGTGAGTGGAAAAAAAAAACTCCCCTTCACTGCTAGAGAAAGGATGCAATTCCTTGGGCCATGAGCAGCACGTTAATCCTTGCCAGAGGACCTCCTGGATGCATCAGCTGAAACCTGTGGCCCGGCTTCTGCCTGCCGTTAATCAGCCTCTCGATGCTTCCTCGCCTTGTGGGATGCTTTTTGCACTTCTCTTCTGGGATGCTGGGCTGCCCACTGGATGGAGAGCAGCAGCTTCCAGAGAGCACCCAATATGCAGGTATTGGGATCCTGGATGCCTGCCAGTCAGGCAGTTCTTTTGACTCTGAAATGGATGAAATCAAGGAGAGAACAGAAAGAAAAAGAAGAAGAAGAAGAAGAAAAAAACTAACACCAATAAAACCAAACGCTGATATTTCAAGGGGAGAAAATGCAGAAAGATGTTGAAGGTGAAAACACAGACAGCTTTAATTATCACTGTGGTTATTTGTTTATTTATTTATTTATGTTCTTGCTCATTAGAGCATTGATCCATCACACCTCCCCTCTCAGCACCAGGCACTGAAAGGGGCTGTGGGAGGGTGACTACTGGTTTGGATGTGAGAGCTGGTCTGCAGCAGCCCCTCATGCCAACCCAGGGAAGGGGACCTGCTGAGGTGCCTCAGCACCTCTGTTTGGTAAAACCCTTCAGGAATATACTCATGGGGTTTATGTGATAAATGTTTTTAATATTGGCAAGTGTACTGCAAGGCATTTTTTTTTTCCTCTGGGGAGAAAAAGGATTTTCTTCCTATTTTCTGTGCTTTTGTGCATCTTTCCTATTAGGTACTCCTAGAAAAAGAAATATGAATTAGCTTGTAGTCAAACTGAAATTTGCATATTTGTAGTACATACATGAAGTATTGTCTGGCAGTAAGGAATGCCTTTTAAGCAGTAGCATTTTGAAAGGGGAGGGAACAACTGTAACCCATATTTTCCTCCTCATGGAAGTGGTCATGACACTGGGATGGCCTTTCTGATGTTTGCAGCACCTCTGGGGTAGATGTACCATCATCCACATTATCAGCTGACAGACCTGCCACATCCAGAGCCTCCCACCTGTTGTGTAGAGGCACCTGAGGAGGTGAGGCAGATACCTGGAGAGGTTTCATTTGCCACCCTGAGAACAGATTTGCCTCTGTTTTCTCCTTTGCTGTAAGTTACTGCCTTCTCTCTGGCTGAGAGTTGGTCTCAGGGGGTGAGATACAGGATCTTGAAGGTTTTTTCTCACAGATGTTCCTATTTCTGTCTCGGGGGGGGGGGGGGGGGC
>JAODKT010001744.1:51200092-51211188 GCA_027576195.1 Cossypha heuglini | reverse complement strand
GCTTCTAATCTCACCGTGTCTCTGCCCCTCCCTCCGAGAGAAACTCCCAAAAACCCGAGGGGTTCCCCCTCCCCTGTCTCTAGTACTTTGCCATCAATGTTTCTTTATCAGCTCAATGGGAAAAATTCTTCAGGCAATGAGCAAAAGAAAGAACAACCCCCAACAAAGGTGTCAATCACATTGTAGTAATCATAATTATTTTTAAAAAATTAATCTATTTACACAAAGTGTTTGCTGATATCTGAACCTTTCATTAGAAAAATCTGCAAAGATTTTTCAGGTTTTTATCTCCAAATATTTCACCAATCTCTTGCTTAATACTTTTTCTTACTGCTGTTTTCCTGAAAAAAAAAAAAAAATACTTCCCAGCCTCTGTTGTGACTTCAGGATGTGGTATATAAGGAATGAAATGCTTAAAAGTAGTCATAAGAGAAAAAAAAATATTTTGAAAGAAAACAAATGTTTTTGGTAGTAAGTTGAGTAAATTCCTGAACTTATTAAAAATTGTACATATTATTTCTAACAGCTTTTAAAAAACGTTTAAAATTATCATCATATTGTGTTACTACGTTCCTGTAGACCAGCCTGTAGTATAAATTGATGTGCACCTACTTCTCAGATGCCATAGAACGGCAGAATAATTTAAATTGGAAAAGATCTCAGAGGGTCCATCTGGTCCTGCTTCTTGCTCCGAGCAGGGCCATCTTTAATGTTATATCAGGCTGCAAAATGGCTCATGCATGTTGAGGTTCTAGCATCTCCAGTGATGGAAGTCTCTCTGGGAAACCTGTTTCAGTATTTGATCACTGTCCTCATTGTGAGGTTTTTGGATTTTTCAGTATCAAACTGGCATTTCTCTTAATGCAAATTGTCCTTTGGCTATATACCATGAAAGAGTTTGGCTTCATGTAACCAATTTATATTCAGCTCCCTTAATTAGAAAACTGATGTAGAAGAATTCGGAAAGACAAAATAGTAATGCTCAGATATGTGGAGGACCTTCTGTAGAATTAGTGAATAAGTAGATTGGGCTTTACAGATTTGAGAAGTGCAGTGAAGGGGCATGTAATAAAGATGTGTTCAGTGTGTTGGGTGTGGGGATACATGAGGGAAATGAATAAGGAATAATGATTGTTCTCCATCTTTGCAGGAGCAAAAAGTAGGGCTCGTCAAATAACCACAGTAGGCAAATGATTCAAAACAAGCACACAAACACGTTTTTCAAAAATGTGTAATTAAATGTGCAACTGGTTATTACAGTAGGGCATTGTAATAGATTATATGGATTCAGAAGACAGCTGAAAAATATGGAAGGAAAATCCTTCCATGACTGTTGCATGTAGAAACATCTCATCTTTACTAGTAGGGCTGATCTTACACTACAGGTCCTCAGAGGACAAAGACATACTCTGAAGAATTGTCATTCTCTTTTTCTTACAGGTTTTTACTCCACTGGCATAGTCTGGGATATGCCTTTGGTCTGAAAATGTAACTCAAATTTCACACTAGTAAGTCTTGTTTTTCAGGCTACCCCAAGCAATTCAGGATAGGGAGCATTAATTTGCATCCAGTGCAGTGTTTTACAATATGTGTACATCAATTATGCATAATTTCTGCTGCTTTGGAAGGTGTTACTTGTGTTTAGAAAAGAAAATGCTGCCTTATCATAAAATGATTTTTGAATAGCTATGTTGTTTAATTGGTTTCACTGTGTACTTGAGATATTTTTAATTAGCTTTGAATATTTAAGTTTTTAATAACTCTGTTATATCTACATGTCTCTGCACACCTCTAGATATCTATAATAGTAAACTAAGAAAATGTATATTATGATTCCTGGAAAGGGACTCCAAAGAGATGATCTATTCAATTCGAGTTACCAGATTATATTCAGCCGGCAACTAGTTTTGTGTGTGAGTGCCATGTTAATAATTTAAAATACTCGGTGTTTTTTGGTAAAGATGGCATGATACTCTATCTGGTTTTCTACATATGGTCTTTCTGAGATACTTAGATCTATCACAAATGGGACAAGAAGAGAACAGTCTTTTGTGGAACAACATTAGTCTTATTTCTGAAATCAAATCAAAGACTTCAGGGATATTGGCCATGTTCTGTTGTATGCTCAAATTTTAATATGTCAGCATTTACATCTCTTTCAGTGAGTGCTAATATCTATAAAACAGACACATATGATTTTTGTGGTTAGTGTATCTACTCATTAGTTGGCGGGCGATAGTTAATGTTGCAGTAGAAGTTTATGACATGCTTTTGGGGCTGCTCCTCATTAACTTTTTATCTTCACTATTGAAGTGACTAATGCAGACAATCATTTTCAGGAAGTTATTTTCTCTATTTTGAAAAGTTCCTGCTTGTAAATCACAAAACTTCATTCCCACACCATACTTTTATAGACTTCGAAAAAACCAAAAATATTCCTTGTTCTGCCCATTGTCTAAATTTGTAGCCTTAAGATGAGTGTTGTTCAGCACCTTTTTCATCAAGGAAAGTGTATCTTCAGACAAGAAAGGAAGCTAGCATTCACTTTACGAAAACTATATTAATTGCTCTGGCAGATGCTGTCTGTATGCCTGTTTCATCTGTGTGTTCATTGAATGTATCGTTTGCAGTAGCTGCTGGAATTTCCCTGTCTGGTTTATCTTAGAGGCCTTGTACTGTACTGAAATAGTTTTCATCAAAATCTTTGAGGACCAGTTCTACCAGATCAAAATCACGAGAGACAAGGCAACTGAGAGGATTTTTAGAAGATTGTTTTTTGCCTCATGGCGTCAGTCTCATAGAAGGGTGAGACCTTACATTTAATGCCAATATTAATCAGAAGCCGTCTACTTCTTAGTTACAATGCCTTATGTTAGTTTTTTAGCCAATCACATACTTCTGTGAAACTTGGTAGCATTTTTTTATACCAATCAATTGCTTTGCTTTTTGTGGCTTTGCTGTAATGCGTCATTTTTTAACCAGTCATATAACACTTCGCAAACCTGCATTGATACATCTTAAGCTTCTAAATAACTTAATAACAGGTTCTATGGCTAAACTTTAAAATCTTTTATTCTCTTACTTAACGTATTGCTTTGCTTACATAATGTATATTTCTGTTTGCTTAAAACATATTTCTACTTAAACTACAAACTTACATTCTTGTTTTATGTCTGTTTCACTGTCCATGTTCTTAGTCACTAAGCTTTCTCCAAGGTCTTAGGTCAAACTCTGTATCCATCTGGATATCTCTGAGCCTGTATGCACAGGGCCCGGAGAGTTCTTTGTATTTGCAATTCCCACACAGTTCCCTAGCTAAATCATCCTTTAGATATCACTGATAATGTTCTTCTAATTGAAATCTCCTTTTCTTCTGAGAACATTTTCTCTTTCAGTTGGAGACTCATCAGCACATTTCCTCTAAATTTTCTGTGAAAGTTCTGTGATTTAATTTGCAAGCCCACATTCAACTTCTCTATCCATGTGGACAGTTCACATCTGACTCATGAGACATTTTTTTCTTTGAATGGAATAATATTGAGTGGAGCATGGGCTTATTTCTATCACTGTACCTACATGGCTGACTAGTGTTTTAGGAATATTCATATGCTGCATTGTCCTTTGTCTCTTGCTGATAATCTTCCACCTTTGATTGGTAGTGTTGCTGTTTGCCTGTCCCTCCAAAGCATTAATTCTGTTTTATCTTTACCTTAGATCTCTCTCCATTCGCTTAATTCTTTGCTTTTCTAAAAAGAGTATAGACTATTTTTCTTTTATGATATAATCGAAAATATAGCCTGAATCCTGGATTTATACAGCTAAAAACTCTTCTGGGCTTCTACATCATGCGTTTCAGTTTAAGCAAAATCTTGATTTCCTGTGGCTTTGTCTTACGTTCATTGAAAATACTGTTGTGACTATGACTCATCTAGTCTGTCTTTTTGATTGTGTCAGTCTGCTGGGTATATTCTTTTAGCTCTTATGCACTCTTAAGGTTTGCAGTGATTTTGCTCAGTGACAGAACTGTGTGCTTGGCAAATGGGAGACTGTTGTCCACAGGAATGTGTCAGTTGTAGGGCATGACCATAGATTGTAGTGAAAAATCCACTAAAACACGCAGGACCTCACACTGCACAAGATCCCCCAAAGAGAACATAGGAAACACAGAAACTCAGATTCTGATCATATATAAAGATGCAATTGAAGAAATCCTCAAGTAAAATAGCAAGTGCTTCACTCATGGTTTTCAACAGACCTGAATCCTGTGCTTCTCTTTTGGTTCTTATGCTTCATTTCTCCTTTCTGTCACTGGTGAGAAGAGAAAGAATGGAAAGTGAAATTAAGAGTGTCAGAATGGTTGTCTTTTATTGTGACATCTCTGGAAAAAAAGCTGAAGTAATTGTTTCCCTCTTAAGAAGGAGAGAAAACCGAACAGCCTGTATCCTTCTGTTCCAACACTCCATAGAATCTGCCCCGCCATGATTCAGTGATACCAGTGAGGTTATAGCCCTGCAAGTGTGAGCACACCTCCAGGTCCTCTCCAGCTGTCTGCATCAGCATAGAGGCATTTCAGTGGACTCCCAGTGAAGCTGACTTTGTGTCTGGAGTGGCTGAAATTCCCTGGTGTTCTTTCAGGAGTTCTCCTGCTGACCTGCTTGCCTACCCCAAGCTCTGGGCATCTCAGTGGTCTGAGTGGGATGGCATCTCATCCCACACCTTATCATTGTTAAACCTGATGATATCCCCCTCCTCAATTATATTTAGTTTATGAAATAGTTAAATTCAGTTCATTCTTGGGAGTCATTAGAAACATGACTAGTCCTAAAAAGAGAAATATCAGTAATGCATTTTTCATAATTCTTTTTATTATGTGTTCCCATGACACAGATGTGTTTAAACATACTTAAAGAGATAGGTTAAAATGTTTTCTAATGACAGCTTGTATTTGCATACATACCCAGCTTCTTAATGGTAAGGTTTTTTTACTACAATTTTTTAGTAGTAAGTTCTGTTTTTGCATAGGATATTATGATCAAATATTACAACCAGGTTAATTTTCTTTCTAGTAAAATTGGTGTTGTATAACATAAAGAAGTGAGAAATCATGCTACCGTTTTTTTGATGTCTCTGAAAGTAATTAATTTGAGCTGAAATGAAACTGAATTAGTTACTATGCTTTTAGTAGCTGTGTATATATGCTAGTAGGTATACTACTCTGTAAAGCTCTCTGTAGTATCCCTGAAGCAGAATTCCTAATTCCTTTCTAGTGTCTAGATCAGGTTTGTTAGTCTGATAGTCGCATGTCTTACAACTTTGAAACTTTTGTCATGACTACATATTTTGCATGTTTGTTTTCTATTTGGTGATATGATGTCTGTTGGAATGAGCACTGTGTGGAATAGTAATGAGCTTTCTGAGCAAATAGTGTCTTTGCTCTCTGCTAGGTTCCTTCAGAAACTTTAAATTACCTAATACTCTGAGGTAATCCTTTCACCTACTAAATCCTTTGTTGAATTGAGAGGGGCTTGACGGAGAGGTTCAAAATTTGATGTGGCTGAAAGATAGTTGTGATGTGTATTAGCTTTTACTTTGTAAATCAGACTTACAATAACAGTGATTTACCTAGTAAGATTGTACACACTTGTACATAAATACATGCATTTAAAAAGATGGGTTGTTCTGGGTTGCAGTTTTACACTAGTTTAGAAAAAATACATACTTAATGTGCATTTAAAAATCCCTCTGTACTCTTATATATACTATTCTGACTGAAAAACAGGTTTCCTGCAAGATCAAGTGTGTCCTTCTAAGGCATGCTGCAACTGGGCAACGGCAAAAAAATCAGTAGAAGACCACTGTTATATCTCTTCAGTTTTACTTAGATTGCCCTAAAAATACTTGAATGGAATAAACTCAGTACTGGCTACAGATGTATTTTGTCATGTGTCTGGTTATGCCTGCTGTGCAGACAAATTCTAGATCTTCATTGCTGTAAGATGGAGACTAGTTTCAATATGTCAGGGAAAAGAACTGTGGAAATGCTGAATAAATGTATTGCAGTTGGAATAGGACATGTGCTACATTTTGAACAATGCCAAAGTTTGTCCCTTAAATCCACATTTCAATACTCACTCTATTTAATGCAACTGTTTGCCTCTGTATGTCATTCAGTGGTGCTTATCAGAGTTGTTCCAGTTCTTGCATCTGGTATTTTGAATCAAAAAAGCTCCCTCTTGTTAGTATTTTGTTGTTAAGGAGAAACTGGTGAATGTAGAAGCTTACTTGTAGTTTGATGTTGTCATTAAATAAGCAAGCTATTAGTGCCCACTAGAAAGAGAACTCTTTAGTTTTGGTTGTGGGAAATTAAGTAGAATTTGTGAATCTTTTGGTAACTTACTTTCTTCTGTTAGGTAAGAGGTGTACATTTAATTGGTGTTAAATCTCATGGCTCACTTCTGAAGAGATTTGTGGAGTGGATCATACCACAACCAGAACATAAGCAAATATAGACTTTGTGTCTTAGTTGTTAATGAGTTTTTTTTGTTTGGGTTTGTTTGATTTTTTTATTGTTGGGTTTCCTGTGGTGTTGTTTTTTTTTTTTTTTTTTTTTTGGTTTGGGTTGTGGTTTCTTTCGTTCCGTGGTTTTTGGATTTTTTTTGTGTAAGCAGTTCAATTCAAAACATCACAAGAATAAAAATCAGGTTTCAGCACAGAGTTGTTTTATTAAAATTAAATTACTTCGTATATGACAATACTTGAGTCTGATAAAAGGTATAAAAACGTTATTGATGGGTAAGTGGGCACACATTTAATGAGTATTTCTTTGAATTCTTATATTCAATAGCATATAAATTGCAGACTTCTGCTTCCGAACAAATAGCATTATTTTGCTAAGATAATCTTTAACTTGTATCTTGTAAAATAAACTCTATTTGGAAATAATTTTCAAAGACTGCTAAATTTGGTGTACAGAATGAATACATTTTGTTGCTTGTTGGAAGTCCTGGAATAAACTGAAACTGCATTTATTACATTATGAGATTTTTGGTTTCTTCTGCAAAGATGTACATTGGAAACTTGGAAGCAATTTTTCTCTGTAACACTGGCAAACAATTGTAGTCTGTCTTCATTATCAGTTTTTTACAGTTTAATCTAAAGCTAATTAGAGTGAGGTTGTTAATGTGGGATTTTTCTGCCTCAAGTTTTTTTACTTTGTGAGTACTCACTGAAGTATCTTTGTTGTTTCCGAAGGTGCTTTACAAGCAATAAACTCAGTTTGTCTGTGTTAAAAGTACTTTTTTTTAAAGGTTGTTATTAATTTGAGAGCTGATACCTAGAGGTGAAGAAAAATACAGTCTTTGGACTAAGTCAGCTTATGAGACCTTGGAATTTACATTGACTTCTGCTGAACTAGAGACACTTAAAGTCTATTTCAGTGTTCCAGTCTGAGCCCTATTCTTGCAGAATTTTAAATCCAGACAGTGGCTGCACTTACGGTTTACAGTAATGCTAGAGGAAAAATGGCTTCTATTACTTGCACCAGTGGGTGCTAATACTTACAGGTAAACTGTTGTTAGAGACGAACCTGTTAATAAAGGGTAAAAACCTTTAAGATGTATTAGGTAAGGATAATGCACATATGTAGAGTATTTTACTACGTGGGTTTTTTTATGTCATATTTTCAAATCATTATCCTTTTAAAATGACAGGTATTTCAGGAGAACTGAGAGTTATGTCTCTTGTTTTTGGGGTACAAAAGAATTCCGGTTTACTTTATGCTTAAAATAATTGTACAAAACATTTCAGGAAATACAGGATTTGTAAGCGGTTAAATTGATCTGAGCTTAATCCTGCTGATGTTGATACTTCCTGGCTTATATCAGTAGTAGTTCAGCCCGTGTCTTTTATTTAAGTGAGATTCAGGATTCCATATTGCACATCCTCCAATAAATCAGTTATCCTATGCTTTTTTTCACTGAAGATTCTGGCCTTTCTCCTAGGACAAAAAGGATAAAGTCTCAAGATTTGACACTATACGTCATTCCATAGCTGGAATCATAAGGTCTCCAAAATCCATGTTGGGTTCATCATCGGTGAGTAGTACCAATACTGTAGAGTTGTGATATATTCTGTTATTTTTACAACTTAAATAAGGTTTCTTTTTTCTTGAAACATCATACATTTCCATCTGAATGGACAAAAATTACAAGAATGTTATATAAGCACTGTTCTGACTGATCAGCATACAGGATAATATCATGGTATAATGGTATGTCAGAACAACTTGCGGCACTTTAGGAGAATCACAGTTTGGATATTCTTTGCAGCTCCCACACTGCTGCTATATTGTTCAGAATATTCTTCCCAATGAGGCTGATGTTCTTGAAATGCTCTGTATGATAATAATCTGTAGTAGGTTAGATGGCCATACATATTTTACCAATTGTTGCAATGTATTCTCCATATTTGTTATAAAAAGTTCCAGTGCATATTGGTACTATTGCTACTACTTCTGGTACTATTTAAGTAACTAAGTGTTATAGATCTTGCTTAAAACCCCACTAAAAATGGTTGTTGAGTATCTCTGAAGTATAGTGAGCTTTTGTTCAAATTCTGTAATTGCTGGACAAACGTCCTTTTTGCTTTTACTTTCGTATTTCCTTTTGTTTGTTTCACATGAAAGCTTGCAAGATTAGTTAGAATCCTTGAGCACCTACTTAGGGATGCATCAGATTGTACTTGAAAACCTTCTTCTGCCTTTTTCTTCAGCATGTGATCACCATAACCCTCCCAACATAAAATCAAACAAAAACAACTGAAAAACAAAAACAAAAAAAAGCCTGCAAGAAAATTGGGCAGAGTTTTAAAAATTGTTTAGAATTGCCTTTTAATTGCAATCTTTTCACCTAAAATATAAGCTCAACATAGCAGTCTTGAGAAAACTTCAGAAGCAATGGGTCTTCAATTTTACACTGCAGGATTGCATCCAAGAACCCATTAAAAAATTAAGAGGGAAAAATAAAGACAATTGTTATTTCTTCCACCAATTCAGAATGGATAGAAGAGATAATAATTACATATGTGTAAATATACATGTTTATACAGAGCACAACTGTAGAAAGTGATGTAGGAAAAATAAGTATGATCATGAGATAAAATTAGGGTAGATATAAATCTGGCTGTAGATACATGGTAGATAGGATTGGTGAAACCTTGGAATATATTTGGAAGAAGTAAGATTGGCATTAGTTCATTTGAGTCAGAAAGTAAAATCTGAGTAACAAGTGCAGTCTTGATTACCTGTAGCTTAAATGACACCTAAATGACTTCAGTGTTAGAATACATAAACTAGCCAATTTTCAGTTTGGCTTTGTATTTTGATTTATTGGTTTTGTGTGTGGAAGAAAAGCTGACCGTATACAGCTAACATTTACTTCACGAATTAGTACTTAGGTATTAAATGTGGTCAGCTGTTTCCTGCTGACAACTGTGTAACCATGCTTAATTGCTAAATATATAAACTGGTACTTAAAACCTATTATCCATCAAACAAAAAAGTCAAAGTGATTATTGAATGTGTATTATAAAGTAATATTAACATACATAAAAAATTGTTATTTTTTTAAATAGACCAGGATAAAAAGAGATCTCAAAGCAGATTTGGAAAAGGACCAGTACTGATCCTCTTATATAGTCTAGTCTAAAAATGTGATCTTACCTACCTGTTTTTTGTTTATTTCTCTTAAGTATTTAAAGTTTTCGAAGTATTTCTAAGTATTTAATTTTAAAATATATTAAAACTTTAGAAATGGAGCAATATCTTGGTTTAAATGTGGTGCTATATTAAAAACACTGTCTATTATTTTTAATTGGTTGGATGAATTGAATTTTGTTTGTATGAATTAAAGAGGACTAATTTTTTGTATGTCATCTGAAAAAAGTCATAGGGAAACCATGCCATTTTAAAAGTGGACAGGAGTTTTTACTTTTTCTGTGTTGACACTGGAATTCTGTATATTCTCTCAGAATGAGAAGGTAAGAAGTAACACAGGAAAAAAATGTAATTTGAAGAGAAAGAAACAAGGCTCAGGATTCAGGTAGTTTTTCTTGGACGATGTGCAAGCCAATTTTCTACAACAGCAAGAGATGTAAGTTTAATCAAATGAGGAGAGGAAACACAACAGTGGGGGTAACCTTCATGTACCAGTAATGAAATGCTGTGAATAATCTGAATGAAGAGTCTGAATAAATTGCATCATGAATGCCAGCTTCTGCCCTTCTGCATATTTTTTTTTGGTATGAGACATTTGAGTTTGACACAAACATCTGCTTTTGTTTACAGGATTTTTTTAAAATTGTTTATAGGATAATAGGTGGAATTAATGCTTGTTTCAGATGGTATATTATTAGCATGTAGGAATGAGCCAGGTAAACAGAGACAGAATATTCTTTAGGGTATTGTCTCAAATTATCAACCTAAATTTATTGCTTTGCATTCTCATTTGTGTCAGTGCTACTCTTTTACACTGTGAAATGGAAGATACCTTGAGAAAATGTTTTAATTTTTCAAAGATGGAAAATAAGGGATTACTGAACATTTGCATTCAGAATATATACGAAAATACAATACCGAGCATACTATTAGTGTAATAAAGTATTGTTTCCATTGTTATTTTTATTTAATTGGTAGTGCAGGTGCAGGAATATGATATGATATGATATGATATCATATCATATCATATCATATCATATATCATATCATATATTAATTTTTCAGTGTTAGAAACAACACTGTTTGCTCAGTTTATATCTTGAAATAAGGGAAGCAGCTGAGGACTGCTTCTTTTTACTGTTGGAGAAGAACATATGTTTTAATGGATTGTTAAACAGGGGGAGAGAAAGGGGCTCAATATAAGGAAAGACGACAGTACAAGATCCATGACGAGCATGATGAAATATGTGAGGCCATCTCCTTGTAGAAGAAGGAGTGTGATTAAATATATAAGTAATAAAAATATATTTAAGTAATATAAATAATATATAACAATATATGATATCTATATTTATAAATATAGAAATACAGAAATATATTTCTA
>JAODKT010001744.1:51178796-51199992 GCA_027576195.1 Cossypha heuglini | reverse complement strand
ATATGATATCTATATTTATAAATATAGAAATACAGAAATATATTTCTATAAAAATATATAAATACATACCCACCAGCCCCACCCAATAATTAATGAGTGAAATATAGCAATAAACAGAGATCTTAAAGGGAAAAAAGGCAAAAAAACAAAAAGCGGGGGGGAAGGAGGAAGAGTTGAAACTTGCAGTGTGAGTTCCTTTCTTTTTGCACTGTTTGGTTAATTTGTTACCTTCCAGGCTAATTAACAACAAAGATCCTGGAAGGAATATTTCTTCCTTTAGGCTGTTTGAGTGCTGTTTTGAGTGCTTCTGTAAGTGTACATACAAATGAGCAAGACATCCATGCTCCAAATGAGATTTTGAAATATTAAGGCCTGGAATATAAATTTGTCATATTAACTTGGTGGCTGATATTTAAGTAGAGTTTAAAGAAAAGAGGTGGGAATTTCATTTTGTGCAAGTAGCGTATTATTTTCTTCCTCTGTTTTCCTCAAAGACTAATCTATTATCTAATTCTAGCTATAAAATGCAGTAGAAATATTAGTCCTAATGGTGGTAAACTGAGTTGAAATCAATATTAAAGTAGATATATATCCTGCATGGGTACTGTTTTTTCTGTTTTTTCAGCCATGTTTTATTCTATAGCCAGTCAGGGTCAATGTTGTATCATGGAGAAAATATATTGGAATCAGAAGACTTGTTCAGAAAAATAATGTGATTTTAATAGCACTCAAGACAAGAATATTTGCCACTTACTTCATCAGAAAAACCACCTTGGTATGATAAAAAGTAAAGATAAGGTAAAGTGAAGGGCAATCAACAGAGAAAACTGTGGAATTTCCACTGTTTCTTTCTAAAGTAATAAATAATATTTCAATCAAATTTCAAAGAGAGGGAAAATTGATGATAGAGTTATAGACAAAACCATCGTTATCTATGTCTGAAATGCTGTTTTCCTTCCATAAGCTCTTTCTCGGCCATAAAGGCTCTTAAGAGGTTTTGTTTTGGGATTTGATCCTGTTTGTCTAAATGGTTCCTCAGCCTGCACCCAGATTGTACATTAGCAGATTTATATTAAACTATAAAATAAGTTGCATGTCACGTTTTTTTTTTTTTTTTTAACTTTCTTTTAAGGCCATGAATTAGATTAGTAACCCTGTACTGTCCTTTTATCCTTAGGAGCATTCCCTCTCAAGTAGGAATCTGCTCCTGTGTTAAAGGGTTTGTTATTCGGAACATAGGAGAGGTCTAGGTTTTCTTTCAAATCAAGCTCAGCCTCTTTGACAATAAATGTTCAAGTAAATAACATTGTCTAACATTCTGAAAGCTTTTCTCTTTCTGTTAGGAATTTGTGAAAGAAAATTACATAATGTCATTTAACAGTGGTGGACAGCTTTCACCTGGGATATTTTTAACTCTTGATGAAATTCAAAGATATGACTAACTTCTTGGCCAGTCAATATATCTGCTTTTTAACAGGTCTGTGTGCTGATAAACGCATAACCTTGGAGTCTAGCTTTTGCCTCTAAAAGCTCCGTGCAATTTATGTTCAACCTGTAACAGAGCACACTTGCTCTTTCTAGTGATGAACCTGTTGGTTATGGTGCTTGTTTCAAATCTCAGGTCTGAAATTCTACTTGATGAGAATTTCATCCATGATGATTCTCTGTGTGTCTGAGAACACAAGGGTCTGTCAGGTTCTTAAATATGTTCTCCAGTTTTCCATCAAGATCCTGGACTAAACTAGTCCTTTGAGGTATAACTTGGGCAACCAGAAGCCAACAAAGACATTTTTAATAGCTAAAAATTTGTGCAAGCGCTAAAGAATTTCGGATATTTGGAAACAAGAATTTCTGCATAGATTCCCATTCTTGGGTCTGCTCATTTCTCATTTGAGAGTCTGAGACCATTCCTAGTATTTTTTGGACTAGGCGAGGCGTTGTAATCTGAGTATCTTCTGAGGAAAACCTTAAATGTACAGGTGGCCTCCAACCTGGATTTTTATCAGGGCAGAGCAATTCAGAATGGTGTGCTTTGCTTGCATCTGTTGTCCTTCATTGAGATGTAGATCTCCATGATGTTACCTAGGTGCAGTTCAGGAGGCTGAGGAACGTTCACATACCTGTTCTACTCAAAATGTTCACTGTGTTATTTCATTCAGAGTTCTGCCACTGTGGCTGTGAGAATTTCTATGGGCTCTAGCAATGTTTTTGAATTATATAGAGCTTAAATGAGGGCTTGTCTTCCTACCCTTAACAAATAAATCTGAAGTGGCCAGTGACAAAATATAAAGTTTGCTTCACTGTTTTCTTAAATAATGTGGCATATTAAAATTAATGTGTGAAATCATAGATGGAAACTCATTAACTTCTGCTTACAGCTACTAGCTGTAAGGAATGGTAAGGAATTACCATCTTTGTGTCTTCAGAAACTCCTATCATAGAATTGATAAGGACACTACACCCAGGTGTGTATTCTGCACTACAGGGTACATGCTAGGAAAAAAGTCTCAAAATTATTAATTGATTGGGGATGCAATTGATAAATTCTGTGAAAACAGTTTATCCAATTCAAATGCTTTGTATGAATGAATTTATTATGGTTTTGTGTCTGAGAGGTTTCTATCTGGATAGAGAAATGATGAATTTTCAGTTGTGAGTAGTATGTCAGAATGTGTGAGAAAGAGTTGGTCAGTATGGCTTACAAAAACTAGCAAGCCAGATTAAAAAAAATTACATGGTTTTATGGATGATTCCTTAAACTTTTTCTTTTGATATATTGATTTTTCAGGTCAACAGAAAAGAAAATGTTCAATATGCTTTTGTGCGAGTGTAAGAGCTGTAAGAGCCTTGATCTTTTTGGTTAATAAAAATACATAGTTTAGATTCTTAAAACGTAAATTACTGTTGTTTGTGATACTTTTCATGTGCAAGTAAAACTCTAAAAATGTACTAATATAGTAACATTTTTCTTCAATATTTTTCCCAAGTTCTTTGATGTAATCTCAACCACTGAGAAACCATTGGCTGAGCAAGACTGGTATCATGGTGCAATTCCAAGAATAGAAGCCCAGGAGCTGTTAAAACAGCAAGGAGACTTCTTGGTGCGAGAGAGCCACGGGAAACCTGGTGAATATGTCCTTTCTGTGTTTTCAGATGGACAACGGAGGCACTTTATCATACAATATGCTGATGTACGTCTCTGATAATAGTACTGAATATTCAATTTAGGATCTACATAGCTTACTATAGCAAATGGATTTAGCCTTTATGTGAAAGCATGAAAAGTGTTGGAGATATTTCCATCAGTGCGGGAATCGGGGTAAAGATCATTTTGGGAAGCAAAGGAAAAGTATGAAGTATCAGGTTATTCAGTATCTGTTGTCTTATACTGAAAACCCAAGATATTTCTGTAAAGGTTTTGAAATCTGGAAGTTGCTACTCTTTATTTCTGCATGTACATTTGGTTGTTGGTTATTTGGTTACTGGTTTTCGTAGTTGGCGCAAATTAGGCTGCTTCTAATTCAGACTGTAAAGATCCTACTGCATATTCCAGAAAAATGGAAACAGCCATGCAGAAGAAAATAATCTCCTTTTATACATGTGGGAATTGAAGTCCCTGTTTCATGAGATGCTTATTTTCTATGTAGTCCTGTGGTTATTTTTTTGTTCAGTATAATACAAACACTTTTGGATGTCGCACAGTGCGTATGCTTCTAATTGACCCCGTTCTTGCTCTGAGGGAAAATTGATGACTTAATGAACAATATATTAATTATTATCTACCTTTATACAGTATATTTCTTTTTATTCTTCTTAATGCATTCTTGTTTTTTTTTAATGTAAGTATTTTTCTTTTTTACCTTGCAGAATTTTAAACTTATTGAAATGTGAAAGTTTTCATAACATTGGTAGAATTTTTTATTGAAGTATGAAATTGCAGGAAATCATTCACAGTTTTGATTCAGTATTGCTGTCTCTTCTGTCTCTTGTAGTAAAGTTTTCCATGTACAGAAAAATTCTCAAATTTATTTGCATAATGATATTACACTGAGGGAGTTTCATTGTCTGAATCCCCAGATGATGCAGCATGTCTGGGGTTACTCAATATTGTGTACCTGGTTTATTTCCTTTTAATGATAAGCAGTGATATTTTTCAAACTTTAGAGAGATTGGAATGCTTCTCTAGAATTAATGATTATAGACACTTGTCATGCTGGAAAGTGTTCATTAGTTCTCACCTAGAATTTTCCTTGTAGAAGTGAACACACAGTCAATGTTTATTTCATTTTGGTTTTATGACCTTGAAGTATTTTGATGTGTCAGAGCACTAAATGAGAAAATAAAAGCAGTAAAATTGCCTGTACTTAGAGTCTTACAAGATGCTTGGTGCTCCCTGATCTGACCCACCAGAACAAAATGCACATTATATATGTGGTCTAGCTGAAATAATTTTGTGCAAATCATTGTGTGTGGCAAATAGATCTTCAAAAAGATGGATTGGACTTTCGAGTCCAAGTTTGGAATATTACTTTGGGGCCTATCTCTAAGATGACTCTTCTTTTGGTGGGTGGGGCGGGGGGAGGGCGTTCCACCAAAGCATAATAAAATGAAACAAGCTATCTTTATCTCCATAATTTTGTACTTTCTCTTTGCTGTTACATTTGAAATGTAACAACTGTTTAATGTTGCATAGCTTGGACAGTCTCTGCATTGTCAGGTCAAGATACCTATCTGCTTGTACATTTACCCATAGAGCATTGTGTTCATCTGTTCTTGGGATTAATTTGTGATAATTTTCTTGTCAGTCACAGAAGTTAACACTTTTTTTTCTTAAAGATGTTCAGTACTCTGTATGCATTCCTATGGGATGAATTTTCTGAGAATGAGAAAAAGCTCACTAAGCTCTAGAAAGTAGGTGTTGGGAGTGTTAGGGTCATATAGTGAGGGATTTATTCATGAATGTTTTTGTAGGCAAGTTCAAAGAGAGTTTAGTACGAAGGATTTGTTTGTTTACACTGGTATAAACAGTGTGGAATTGGGTCTCTGACTAGTCAAACCACAATCTTGGATGGTTGACAGGTCTCCATATTTTCTTCTGAATCAAGTACTGAAGATTAGAGTAGGACATTCATTGCAACAGCCATACTTTAGTGGTAAAAGTGTTCTGTCTCTAGTTTTACCATTATTTTAAAGGCTAATCTTGATACAACTATGTGTGTGATAAATTAATTAATCATTCTGCTTTGAGCATCAAAATTCACTGCTGTCAGTCAGGGCTACCATTATTTTCACTTTTTCTTATTTGAGGCTGTGCCATTTTAAAATTTTTGTTTGATAGTGATCTTAGTAAGGATCAGGATTGGGTGTAAATACACAGAATCAAAGGACACTGCCTTCTCTGAAAGTTTTACGTAAATGGTAGCAGATGAGCATGGATCTGGAAGGAGGAAATAATAGGCAATAGTGGTGGTTGTGCTGAGGAGACTCTAAGAACAGCAGGTTTTTTGTTTCATCGAACAGAAGTATGAAGGAGCTTATTTGAAAGGAATGGGAATTAGTGGTCAATCAAAGTTGAGTCACTTCTGAATAAACAACGAATTGTTCAGACCATAGAAACATTTTCATGATAGAGATGTGTGAATGTTAAAAACAGCTGACATGACCCAATTGTCTTTACTAACAGCAATTACATTTCAGGAAGTTAATGCTTTAACCCTTAAGGAAAACAGTGAACTTAGAATGCACTATGGAGTTCAGCCCTGAGGGCTAAAAAGAATGCATGCCTGTGGTAGAGGTGTTCATTGCCCCGTTGTGTGAACTTGAATTACCATCTGTGCTCTGAGTTTTTTAAATTGTACTACTTCTTCATTGTTGCTGTGTCAGGTTGGCTTATGGCAGCTACTGCCTTGTGGGAAAAGCTCTCTAACTGTAGATGCTGAATCTTATGAAAGCAAGAGACTTTATCATGTTTCACAATCAGCTGCCCAATTTCTGTTTGAAGCCTGTGTATGATTTGCCTTTGTCTCTAGCTTGTTTAGACTCTCCTGATAAGTGCAATTTATTAAAGATCAATTATGCATCCCGTATTCTATGCCAGGGATTTACTAATTTTAGGAGACAATAAATGAAGGAAGATGAGATTAGGATAGTATTATGTATCTCCTGTTTATCTCTTTTTGTCTATTTTATCATATAGATTTTTTTAGTTTGCTTGCTGTAATTTTTAGAAATATTTCAGAAGTTGATGTTATTTTTTCTGGCTTAGAATATTTTTATTTCACTCTGTAGTAGTTTTGATTTTAACTGGCCTATCTATTTAAATGATGAGTTTAAATCATTATTTAATAATATTGCCTTAAATGACTGATGCAGTAATTTTGCATTTATTAATTTATCATTTTCCTAACTGTCATTCCAGTTAATGTAAATGGTATTCAGTAGGTGAGAAAAGGAATCTATAGTAACTCTATAAAAGTGTACATTTTATTCAGTATTGTTACTAGTGAAGGGAGTTTGGTAAAGAACTTTTGCAGTTTCTTGTTCAAACTATTGCTGATAGAGAAATAATTTTTTTCCTTTTGCCTCCATACAGAATCAATATCGCTTTGAAGGCACTGGGTTTCCAACTATTCCTCAGCTCATAGAACATCATTACACAACAAAGCAGGTTATTACCAAGAAGTCAGGTGTTGTTCTGCTTAATCCCGTTGTTAAGGTAATGCATACATTCCAGAATATTTATTTAACTGACAATAGTTCTGGGGGGGGGTTTCCTGTTATTATTTAAATGTGATCCTATGAAACTCCTCAGAAGATTTCTCATTTTTGTTCATTTTATGACTCTGTTCCTGATCTCTTTCAAACTTCTCACCTCTGTGCAATACATTCAATTAAAGCAACTCTCCATCCTGATTCTTATTATAATTTCTGCTATTTTGAAAGAATGGCATTTAACTTCTGTTATAAATTGCTCACCACAATCGGGTAGGTCAATCAATAAGGCAATTTATTAATTTGTTGATAAAGAACGGGCTAAGCAGCACTGGGGACGCGGGGAGTCCACGCTCCACCAACACGTCCATCCTACTCTGGGTCACTGCCCCTTTTGTAGGCAGTTTCTTGGTGGGCTGTGACATGCCCACTATGCTGGGATACAAGTCTGAGCAAGCCTGAACATGTTAGCCAGCACTCAAGTGGCAGTGGCCACGAATCTCCATTGGACAAGGCTCGAACATGTTGTCAGGTTACATTCCTAGCAAGCAGGCAACAGCAGTGACAAGCCTGCTCATGTCCACACAAGCTTGTGTTTTTCTTATACATAAAAGTGGATACAATTCATGATTATAGTGACAAAATAATAAAAATACATAAAAATAAAGAAACAACAATTTACAGCAAAGTGATTTAAACAAATATAATGAAATCATATTTTCCTGTGTCTCATGTCCATGCTTTACTTTGGATTCAGTATTCTTGTTCATATTGATTTCGTGGTGTATTTGTATAATGATACAAATCACTATGTAAAATCTCACACTTCTTACCAAGTATCCTCATACTTTTCAGTTTCACATTTGGATTTTCCTACTAAGTAATTCAAAGTAGTAGTTCATTGCCGTTCCTTCTATAAAGTTAAAAATTTCTTTTATGTAATAGAGAAGGTTTCATGAAATTTGGAAGACTTATGGCAGCTCCATTTTGTCTCTGTTTTATATCACAAAAATAAGTTAGACACAAGAAAAAGTACTGACATTCCAGCATCAAAGAAAAAAATTTAAAATAATCCCTTTTTAATCAGGGAGAGTCTTTCAGGATGGAAATAAAAAGAGCTACATATTAAACTGTATCAGTGTTTTGAGAGTCTCCTTTCACTTCTTCCAGCAGTTTTGCATTTAGTAACTACCTAGTTGACATTTCATTCATAAGCCAACTCCACTAATATCTTTGCAGCTTAATTATGAGTAAGCCCTTTGTTCTTGATATATTTATTTTTTCAAGACTGTTTTCAAGCCTGTGTTCAACAAAATTTTAGGAAGTATGACAATTTGTATTTCACCAGTAGTTACCTGATCCAGGGTCCTAGTTGTTTCCTGCTAATAATCCTAAGAAAGTCCAGCATGGTCTTTTTCTCAAAATTGCACTTAATCTGCACTTAACTATTCTATATAATTTTAAAATTTTAAGAATGGGACATTTGTAACACACATTTTATGTTAATATCTTGCTGATTACTAAACTGATGGTTCATTGAACATAAATTACTGCTTACATTCATTTTAGATCACATGAGAAAGCATGGGAAATTAATTTTGATGTGGGAATATAATTCTTTTGATATTAATTGTTTAAGCTACAAATAAGGGGTGGTTAAGCTCAAAATGAGATGTTTTTAAATCTTTGCAAATTTCTCTTTAATATTGTGTTTGTTTTAAATGTGTAATGCCTTTTCTGTTTCCTGACTGTACATACTGTGAGACCAGCCGCTTTAGCAAATGTAAAATGATAGTATAGCATATTATCACATAATCTTAGTCATTGTCTGTTAAAGTGGAATACATAATCTGTAAAACACAATCTGTAAAACAGCATCTCTTCATTCTCTGTTGCTTACTTTGAAGAAAGGGAGTTTCTTATTCCTTTTTTTTATTTCATTTTGTATCTTTTTTTGACAGAGTTAAGTTCAATTTATCCATAGTCTTCTGTAACTATAGCCAAATATTTTTTCTAGTACCTGTCTTGTAGGTGAAATGGCATTCCTGGTCATTTCACCGTTGCTGCTCCAGCAGCAGCGGGAGCGAATTCTCCCCCACGCAGCAGCTCTGACCGACCGTTCTCCTCGGAAGTGGAGAGAGCAAGAGGGAGCTCGCAGCTGCCCCAGCCCCCTATATTTCCCAGCCCAATTCTCCTGTCCCTCCAAGAGAAACCCTCAGATAAGAGGGTAGCCAGCTGCACCTTTCGGGGCACCTTCTTTTGTCTCTGTTAAGTACCCACCCGGTCGTTGCTGTCTCTTAGCAACAAAATGTAAGACAATTCCCTAAGAGAAGGAGCAAAAAAGGAAAAACCCTAACGTCCAACAGGGCTTTTGTTTTTCTTCTTTTCAGGGGGAAAATTAAGTGGGTTCACTCCTCTCTAGGCTTGTTGACTTGAGTTAGTCTTAGTATGAACTAAACTTAGTATTAACTAAAAATTAGTGAAAATAATAGTATTTCCTCTAGGACTGTGCTAGTTGATAGTTGTTCTGAGCTGCAATGCACAACTACTTCAGCTGCTCAGGTTACCCAAAAATTATGCAAGTAACCGACATCTATCCATAAAATCCACAGGCTGCATCTATTTTTTCGTATGACTTACCATGTCCTGGTATGCATCAGTCTTAATATACAAGGGTGCTTCCTGTAGGGTTAGTAACCTTTCTACTTCCATTCTGATAATGTTACGTGAAGTAATAGAAAGGGTAACTGTTAGAACTAAGAAAAGTATTGTGTGACAGGAAACTGATTGTATAAGTTTTTTTAAATATACATATTACATAGATTGCATGTAGGTTTTAATGAAATTATGAAAAAGAATGTAAGTTTCTATAGCTACTAATACTTAGTGTAAACTAAAACCAATGTATAGTATACTTAGTGCTTCCTGACCAGCAGTTTGGCCAAATAAGGCAGTGTTGAAAAGGGTGTTAGGTACATGATATGAATTTGTTTAGAGCAGCTGTTCTCAAAAATACTTAAATTGTTTTTGTTTGAGCTATGTTTTTTTTTGGTGGTTTTAGTTCTCCTATCTGACAAAAACAATTTGCTGTATTCTGAAGAAGTACTTCAGAATGAAGCAGAATGTTGTGAGCTTTCCTTTTTAATTTGCATGGAACTCTGGCTTTCATATGGGAAAGTTTAAGTAGTTTTCAGAAGTAGCATGTGCATTCTGACACCTAGTGTTGGGGGTAATTTATGCATCATGTGCTCTTACCAAGATGTCTTTAATAGTTTCCTTAAAGTTCATTTGGCATCTGCAAAGACATTTTTGCCTCACATTACAGCTGCAGAGCAGTCATTGTCATTTCATGTAATTTTTAATCTTTTTATGCACATTGCTGTCCCTGTAATAACCTGTTTAGAAATTGGAAGTTAAATACGACAAACTTCATAGCAAAAAAATAAAGTTATGCCTTTTAGTTTGTTTTTGCTTTTCTTCCTTCCCACAGTCATTCATCCTCCTTTACTGTATTAGTAAAATTAGTGTTCACCTTCTGTGACGTTGAAAAAGAACAGGCTTAATTGTGTCACAAAAGGCCTGTCCCGTGTCCCATTTCATGTAGACCGAATTGCCTGCTTGGAATTTTAATGATTCTGTAGTAATAGAATTTAAATTAGAAAAACTGAGGGCATTAAAAAGATATCTGCAAGTAACTTCTTTAATGGAAAAATGTCTCATATTTATTTATAATCTTCTAGAAAAAAATGCACATTATGTTCTTCAGATTGTTATTGATGGACTGACTGTACATAAAGCCCTTGAGTAACTAAGAGCACACCCCAGGACTTTATTAATAAAAATGCTGTTGTGACCATACTGGATGTATTTTAACCTTCTAATATCTTTGACCTCCTGTTTTAGAGGTTTTTAGATTTCTTGAAATATATATATTTTTTTACATTTTTACAGATTACACAATCTGTATTAAGTTGTGAATGTGCTTCAGTTTAACTACTAGAAAAGAGAATTGAAAAAATAATGCATACCATTTTTATTTAAGTGTACCTGAATTAAAGTTTTCACTTGTATTATAAATACATCTTTGAGGCAAGTCTGCCCAGGATGCACAGCTGCTCATGGGAGGGAATTCAGTTTTCAGAACTGGGAAAGATGTGGCCTGAATTAATGCTTTTCCCCTAAACGTATGTTTCACACTCTGAGGACCAATTGATTCACTCTGGAGATCTGCTACTATTTCACTAGTGCTTAAATAGTCATAGTATGTGGATGCTCTGTAGTTAATTCAAATTCTGAGCTTATGGAACAAAATTTACTGCTCCTTTGCCAGGTGAGTTAGGCTGTGTGTTCATTACTAGTAACTTTAATTTTAAAATTCTGCATCTATTTTTATGTGACAAACAAGCCTGTGATACTGTCTGATACATTTTGTGTACGTAGGAAAATGGTGGATCATAAATGATGAAAGAAAAGTGCTGAAGGAAAAAAAAAAAACAGATACTTCTTAGTATATGAATACATGCTGATAAATAAGTTTGCAAATGACTTGAGAATTCTCTGCAGATCTGATGGTATGTTGCAAGGTATGAATATATTGATGAGCTAGACATGGAAAAAAATTCTGAAGAGCTAGAAATTTAAGTCAAAGACTTTCTTCGTGAAAATCCATTAGTAAAAATCTGTCATGATGCTAAGTTTTTGCTGGTGGATTTTCTGTGGGGATTGTTTTATTTTAGCAAAGCAAGCTGAGGTTCACAGTTGCAGACAACACATGCTCAGAGTACATGTAGTGTGTGCCCCTCAAGCTATCAAAGCACATGAGGAGGAAGTGAAGGAGGGTGCAGGACAGTCAGCTTCAGGGAAGCGCTCTTATGTCTGCTGGGAGAGACTGGATAGAAACAAAGAGACTTACAAAGGCCAAGTTTATCACAAAGTAATGCTGTCACAGCTACAGATGCTCATCTCATGGCTGGAGACAACTAAGATGCTGCAGGGGGAAGCAGTGGCAGTAACGGTGCTGCCTGTGGGGAAGATCATCTTGAGTCTGTTTTACCTGAGGACAGACCTTGAGGAGCAGAAATCTGAAAGGCAGAAGCAGCCTGTAGCAGGGAGTGATGCAGCTATTGCAGCTCTGCCTTGGCTAGATTTGTCACTCCAAAGAGGATTCCGTGGCACTTTGTATTACAACTGCGTGATACCTACCAGTTTGGCCAGGTGTTCTGTAGGAATGCCAAGAAGCAAAGTGGTTGTAGTCTTTGAGTGTTGGTTTTTGGCCTAAAGCTGTAATTCTTGTGGGTGTGGTTAAAGTCTAACACATGTATTTTTAAATGTCAAAATATATCTTCAATTTTCTTTAAGGAAATTGAATTCATCATTAAAAGTGAGTGTTTATAATTTACAAAATACATACTTACAGGAAATGAATGTATTTATTGAATATGCACAAAATGAATCAGTAGCCTGGAGCTATTGACATTTAAAAGCAGAGTTTCATGTCTTAATATTAGAGATACTTTTCAGTTATGTTCTTATTTCTTCAGAATTTGGAGAAGTGTCGCAGGATTTGCTTCTAATGTTTTTTAGCGGAGAATATTGCAATATTTCTGTCAGGTAATAAAAGGAATGCATCACCCTTAATGGTGGCCTGTACTTGTCAAAGCATGACATCCTGTAGAGAAAAGGAGAAAGGAGAGTAATTTTCCCCTTGTGCTAACTAACTACTGAATGAAATTTACGTATAATTTCAGGTATATTGACTACTTTCAAAATTGAAAGGATTTATTGTCTCAAAAAATCTCATTGAAATGCATTGTAATAATGGAGTCAGATAAGGCTACTTGAACAAAGAGTAACAAGGATTTTTTTATATTCAGTGATCAAGGTTTTCTGTTGTTTTTTTTAAGAGGCCATGGCAATAAATATCTGCTCTATTGAATGTTTCTGGTTCTATCTTGATTTTCTGGTATTTCTTTCCATGGTCAGGTTTAGATTAAAATTGAAAGATAACACTCCTAAAGAGTGTAAGCATTATGCTCAAATGTAGAAGAAAAATTCATTTTATCGAGTATATGAATTTTATTTTAGCAAACACAATGTAATTTTTGACCAGTCTCATAAAAAAAGATCTCTGTTCTTGAAATTTTAAATGGAAACCTCGGCAACATGTGCATTCCTTCTTTCTGTACAACTTTCATGTAAAAAAATTATAGAATGCTATGTTGCTATATGGAATGCAAATTGAACAAAATGAGTTATCTCAAACACTAGGAAGCAGAAAAAATAACTAAAATTTATGAAGCAAGAGATGGAAGCAAGCCATTCATTCTCACTAAAAAGTAAAAAGGTTTGTTGTTAGGAAGGGGTGAAAATTAATAAACGCAAGATTTTAGAGGAAGTTTTTTGATAATTGGTATCTAAGAGAATAAACTACTTCAATTAAAGCGTCCATCATCAAAGATTATTTAATTTTACTAAATTTTGTGTTACAGCACAATAAAAAATAGCATTAGAATTGTGTATGATTGCAACAGCTTTTCTGCTGAACTAACATACTGGGGTTTTTTATGGATTCTGAGTTCTTCCCCATGTTTGGAATTCAAACATTCCCAAATTTTTTCCTAATTTTATATAAATTCCCTCATTTAGATTGTGAGTTGTAAGTTTTTTATAGTCCTCTAATTATATTATTCTTCTTGTTTTCACTAGTGTAGTCAGGATGACTTTAATGCAGATAATACCTTGAGTTTTCAGTATTTTCATAGTAGGTGGCTGACAAGCACATAACCTTCCTTGAACATGGGCTCTTACGAGTCAAAAAACAGTGTAGATTAAGAGCAGGAAGAGTGCTGTGCTTTTACATTCCTTTGTAGAGTTACAGTTGTGCACAGTGGAGTACTGTGAAGTAGCTTGCGGTTGCTTAAGTATTTTAGCCTCCACCAATTTAAGTGGAACAAAATGTTAAAAAGGAGTGAAATGACATTTAAGCTGTGGAGGAGCAAGAGATACACAAAAAAGGCGCTACAGGGTAAGAAGGGTACGTTTCTTTTCTTAAGTCTGTGCATCTGATGTATGTAATAGTGTCTGAATTCTCAAGATCTGTTTATTTAAATGTTGATTAAGGAGGAATTCAGGGATGAGAATAGGTAGGGCTTCAGAAATCCTTATTTTCAAGGTAAATACTGTACTTAACCTACTGTTGAGGGTAGTTCATGGATTTCATCATCAGCTCATAATGAAGTAAATGCTATTACCAATTCTATTATTTCTATCACTTGGATTTCTTCCTAATAGAGTTGCCAATGATTTACATAGTGTATTACTAAAATCAAGATCAGTGGTACAAAATCTAATTGGAGGCCAGTAACTACTGCTGTACCTCCAGGGTCAGTATTATGTCCAATCCTTCCTTCATCCACTTCTTCATTAACAAGCTGGGTGATGGGGCATGAGCAGTTTTACTGATCAGACCAGTCTTTGAGGAGGGGCTGATACACCAGAGGGTCAAGCTGCCATCCAGAGGGACCTGGACATGCTGGAGAAAGAGTTTGACAGGAGCCTCATGCAGATCAACAAGGGGAAGAGCAAAGTTCTGCAACTGGAGGAGCACAGCCCCAGACACCATGACATGGTAGATGTAGATTTTTCCCTTATCTCTTGCATTCATATTTTAAGTTGAAAGTATGAATAGTAAATTGTTTAATTGTAGGCCAGTTTATTCAAATAGAATTTTGACAGATTGAGGAGAGCACTGCATAATTAATTCTCAGAGTTTTGAGTTTTAGAAAAAGATGCAGAAGATGCAGTAAGGTGCAACTAAGCCCAACACATCTGAGCATTCCCTTCACCTGTGGTAGGATGAGGGGGAGAATCAGAAGGCAAAAACTTCAGGAGTCATAGGTTGAGATACAGACAGTTTAATAAGTAAAAACAAAAGCTGTGTGCACACACAGAACAAGGAATAAATTCACTGCTTCCCATTGCTGGGCAGGTGTTCAGCCATTTCAAGGAAAGCAGAGCTCCATCGCGTGTAACAGTGACTTGGGAAGAAAAATGCCTTCACTCCAAACATCATCTCCCTTCCTTCTTTTTGCCCATGTTTATGTGCTAAGTGTGATATGGAATGGGATATCTCATTGGTCTGTTTGGGCTCAGTTATCTTGACTGCGTCCCCTCCCAACTACTTGTACAGCTGCTAGAATAGGTGGTGAATTCTTCAAAACATTCATGTCCACTGTTTCCATTTAATGTTTAATTTTAGAGAAGAATGTGCACACATGCATGCCATAACGATTGATTCATGTGTAATCATCTTTGTCAAGAGAATAATTTAACATTTCAAACAAAAATATAACCCCATACTTAGCTACAGTGAACAGAATTACCCTAGCTAGAACCAGCACAGCAACAAAGAGTAGATTGCTACAGATCACAAAGGAAAATTCTGTCACTAATATAGGAGAAAAAAGATTGCTGAAAACAGCATTCAGACGATTACTAAAGTAATAATAGAATCTGCTAATATCTAGCAGAGCCATTTGGGGTGTATGCTGCTTCCCTTTGCATGTCCTTCATCAATTGGCATTTTTTTCTGTCACTAGGAAATTTTCCAGTGCTTTTGATTTCTGAATAATGAGTAAGTGATATGTGAGAAACTAACAACATCTTGTTAAAGAACTTATGCATCTGATGTAAAAAGCCCAGTGCAGCATGCTTCTTTTAAACTCTTGGCGTCTCTGTAATGTTGCATGACTTCTGATTAAAAGCCAACATCTGTCTTGCTTGGAATGCAGGCAAATCTCACTGGTACACTGAAATCTCGTGTAAGTTAAGACTGCAGTTTCCTTTCCATGTGGCTTTGCCTGTTTCCTATGCTCTCACATTTACAAATTAGCTAATACAGCAGATAATTTGAAATTTTGACATCTTATCTCTGTTCCAATTCAGTGGTTTTAACATGTTATCTGAAAATTATGAAAGATGGTTCAAAATGAGCAGGTGTGACTAGAAAAGCATAGGAAGAAGGATCTTGGTGTTTTGCTTTGGACAGAAAAAGTAATTTGATGGAAGCTCTAATGTGAAACTGTAGCATTCTGAAAGGTATTTCATGCTGACCACTGTAATTTAGACATAATTTTTGAGGGATGAATTGGTGTTTGGCATAATTTTTGAGGGATGAATGAAGTGTTTCTCTTCCTGGGGTAAAGAAGTCATCTAATTGGAAACAACTGGATATTTTTGAAGTCAGGATGGAAACTAAGTATGTGGCTAAGCATCTTATGTAGCAAGGAGATTCTCTTGGACATTTTTACAAACACTTGTCCTTTCCCCAAACCCATCTGACATACCTTTTCATGTGTGGGCAAAAGTAAAAATGTGTTTGCACATATGGGAAAACATTTTAGCCTATTTTAATAATTCGAGTGTTTGGGGGGGGTATTGTGCATGCATAATGTGACTCTGCTTTTCCATTCCCCTCTGTTTAAATCACATGGAATGTTTATATTAAAAACTACATTATCACATGATTTTGTTTGTCTTTGAGTGTACAGATGACTTTCATTGTTTGGTAGGGCATATCTGATACAGAGCTGATAATTTATCTGTTTGAATATATTTGGTTAACAGGTGATTCAGAGTACTTTGAATTTGCTGAATTCAGTAGAGAGGAATAGTATGTGTTTTAATGTGCTTGAAATATAATGGTTTTGGCATAAACTTTTTGTCTACTAATCAAGAAAAAATGATCAGAGAACAGCTGTGCAGGTAACCTGAGATCATTTCAGTAGTTTATAAATTGCACAATAGCTTTTTCAAATTTTACTTCTCCCCTCTTGTTCTATGATCATTTAGAATTTGGTTTGAACTTAAGAATTAGGATTGTACTTCACAGTTTTTTATGTAACAGTAAGAAGTCAGATAAAATAGTATTTTTCCCAAGGAGCTAAACCTGTCTGTGCTATTATTCTGTTTTACAGCTCACATTGAGTTTCATCAGTGTGGCTTAATACAATGCTGTTAATAATGCAAAGCAGCTTCCATAACAATTTTTACAGCTCATGAATCTTTATTCTGAAACAGTTTTAAAGACGTTGCCAGTGAGTTGCAAGACTCTTCCTGTAAAACTCACTTGTTCTTATGAGAAATCTTTTCCACCAGTTACCTTTATTTCTGTAGTTAATCTGAAGGACTTGAAACACATAGTTTATGATTCATGAAATTGATATGAGCATTAGATCTACTGGCATAGGTGGTATCAAAAATAGTACTTCTCTAAAAAGACAATTTCTCATTCCCACATTGATAAGCCCTATCCACATGTACACAGCTGTTACTTTTTTTTCGTCTAGTTCATCAAGTCCTGATAAGTGAGATTTGAATACCCATCTGATGAAAATTGTCTGTAATTCTGATTTTTTTAGCCATAAAAAGAATTTTACTCCAATTATCCTTAGTATTGAAAATGAAGGATTAACTTTCCATTTTTGTTGATGTGGAAAAATAGCCCTTAGCTGCAGTAATTCATACTACTGATATTTCCTATTTAACTTGGAAGAAGGGGAGCAAATAATACTTTCCAAAGTATTTTTAATGCATTTTTGTCCTTAAAACATGAAGAAACAGGCATAGTGTGTGTTTATGCACTTGACTCCTAAGATGTTGACAATATCCCTCTATTTTGAGGTTTTCTAAAAAAATGTAAAAAAAAGGATTAATGTAATGGGATGAGGCAAAGGGGAGGGATATTTAGGTTTTTAATAAATGCCACATGCTGTGCTCAGGTAGATTACTAAGATTGGTAAGTCATATGTTTTCAGTTCTCTTACAGCAGTGAGTTTTGGTTTTGGTTGATTCCTTCTGGGGCTTTGTAAGTCAGCTAAAGTTTCCAGCCTCTAGAGTTTTTTATCCTTTTTCACTTCTGTTACATCTACAATTAAAATGAAAAACAGTGACAGTGTTTGCTATAGATACTTTGTTCTGAACTAGGGAGAGTAAATAATGTGACAGAGAACATGAGATAAGTAAATAGCAGCGATGATAACATAAAGGTCTTACTTACTCAGACTGTATTGGAACCTGATCAGAATTTCCTCACTCTTCCTCTTTGAAAAATCTTGCTTTGGAGTTTGGGTAAGAATCTAGGTTTCGTTTGGTGGCTCTCTGAAACTGAATACACAGGTGGCTTTTTTTCCCCTCCCTTTTCTCTCTCCTTTTAGAAATGGTAAGATTTTTTTGAAAAAAAAAAAGGCTCATAAATTCATACCTAATTTTCAAATGTCTGTTTTTAAGCTTATTATCTAACTGCTTTACTGCTGATTTTTGTTTTGAAAAAGTACCATTTTAGAATTCTTAATGTTTGAAATTGTTACTAAGAAGTATAGAAAAATAGTGCTGAGGGAATTTGAACACTAATTATTAGTTCATGGTTATTTTTCTATTTTATTGAAAGCTATTATAATTTACTGCAAATGATTTTTAAGTTTTCTTCCTGGTATAGTAATGATATGATCTCTTTGATGTAGTTTCTCCTAATGAAGGGAGATGGGCAGGAGAAAAGCTGCACTTACATATTTTGAAGGTGTTTAGGGTAATAGTGATAACATTTCAGTCTCATAGTTTGGAAGAGGAAAAGTGAGATTTCATTTTCTACAAGAACCATCTGCTGTTCAAACTGTTCTCAGTGGCTTGCACACAGCTCTACTGTATGCTCGCTGAAGTAAGGATTGATCAACAATTGATTCTTTGCTAGCTGTTTAAGTTTTGAACCTTATCATGGTCTGGGGAGCCATGAACCACCCTAACATTATAAAAGGAATCCTACGTATCCAGGAAAAGAATACTGTATATCCAGAATACTTTATTTTATGAGTAAAAGGAGACATCTCTGGTTATTTTTAATATTCCTTTCCACAATTGAAAGTTTTATTTCTTTAATTACTGATCTGTTTGGGGTTTGGTTTTTGTCAGTTACAATTGACTTTTGAAATAACTCTTCTCTTTGAAAATGCTTATCTTTGTTGAAATCAGACAAATGTGCTGGGTAGTTGAACAGAGTCTGGAAAGGTAGTCACTAGCAAGCTGCTGCATATAAAAACCTTCAGTGTGATGTGTGTTATCAAGTACCTGGCTATTGGGGAAGGGCAACTGCCAAGGCTGACCAAGTTCTCCCCTTTGTGAACTGACTGTTGACAACCTGTTTCTCAGTGTTTGACAACAGATGTATCAGTACCTCCAAAGGTAAGATACACTGATTCCCAGCATTTTATTAGTAAACCTGTGGTTGAGATGTGATGTTAGTGTAATTCCGTTTCTCCTTCTGGGGGAAGCCAGAGGACAGAATTGAAGTAGAATGTGGTAAAGCTTGTGGATTTCCTAAGTAATTGCATTTGGAAATAAGGTATATAATTAAGATTACAAATGAGTATGCTCAAGTGCTAATTTGTGTGACTGAATTTTTCTGAAGTGCTTTTATATTCTGTGGTCCAAAATTAACAAGAGAAAAATCTGAACAAGCAGAAGGTAAAGAGAGATTTATAGCACTGTCACAACAAGGGGGCTGCATCATAAACAGCTTCTTTCTGGGTAAAAGTGTAATGGGTATTAGTAGTCTCAGGAGCTCTGTTCACTGTCATTCAGATTAGTTTGATTAGGTACAAAAATGTGCTCGATTTGCTCTGTTTGATTTAGAAGCAACTAACTCTATTGAAATGAAAATTTCTGTGACTTGGACTGGTGTGCATTAAAGTGCCTGTTGATTTATACCTACATTCAAGAATATTTTAGAATATATTCATGAATATTTTTTATGTCCCATTTTGCTGCCATATTTCTTTTGTAACTTTCAATATCGTTTGCACACATTATTAATCTATAGAGTAATGGCATTTGACAACTGGAAAAATCCTTACATTCTATTTACAGTCAGAATTAAGCAATTAGGGGAGATCATGAACTTCATGATCAGACAGAGATATGACTATTTCATAACCTTTTTTTATGATGTGCTATTATTTATCCATTGATTTGTTTGCATTATTGGTCTCTTCAATTATTGACAGCTATTCAGATTATTGAATGATGTCATATTAAACTCAGGGCAATTCAAGTAGATTTAGTGGGACTGCAAACTTGCATTAGAATATCTTGTTATTGTTGACCTTACTGTTCATATTATAATTCATTAATAAATGCAATTTATCTGAATGAATGACAATGTGTTTTGAACACTATTTAAATTGAAATCTAACACATTGCAAATTAGATAATTAGAAAATTTGGTTTGTTTCTTTTTTAGTGCCAGAATTGTACACTGGTATGATGTACATGACTCTTCTGTTAGATTTTTTTTCTTACTGTCTGCTGAAGAAACTGCTTTTGTGTAGTTTATAGGAGTTGTATGAAACAGCTGATCAAACTTTGAATTACTCTTTGATTGTGAAAAATCTGGCAGAACCACAATAAATTAACAAATTAGATAAAATGGTATAAGAAATAACTGAAGGCTTTCATAAAAAGTACAGGTAATGGTTAATGTCCAGATGCAATGATAATAAATCTTTCAACAGATCATTTGATTCCAGTTTATGATGTTACTTTCTTTGGTTAGTTCTCTGAAGAATTAATCAGATTTTTCTTCCTTCATAAACAAACTTTTGAAATGTCATATTGTCAATTTATTCAAAAATTTATTCACAGAAGCACAGAATCCTTGGAGTTAAGCAGTCAAAAATCAGTAAAATTTTAATTCTTTAACTTTTTTGCTTTACCCCACTTATTGCAATTGTAAAAACCATTATGTTAATACCTCTAAGTAGTAATTTTTGTGGGTTTGGGTTTTTTTACAGCTTTCTTTGCAAATTGTTTTCTTAAACCTGAGTATTATTGTTAAAAGAGTATGCAGTTTAATGGCACTTCGTATCTATTTGTAGTATAACATCTTCTGAACGAGACATTCAGCAAAAAGTATCAAAAGGAGGAGATGAAGGAAATACATTTCTTATGAAGTTTGATCAGTGAGGCAGTCATTTTAAGCAGTAATCTTGTGTAAAGGGTAAAAATAAATTATTGTATATTGAGAATTTCCTCCTAAGTCTCATGGTTTTCCATCAAGGGAAGAGAAATAGTAAAGATTGGTTTCCATCATGCAGCATGGTGGTGTGGTACAGGAGTTCTTGGGATGGGGCTGTGTGCTTGGAATTTGGGTTAATGAAGGCATTTAGAGAGTCTTTAGAATGCACACTTTTGACATCATACTTATGAACAAAAGCATAGAAACCACAATAGCAATGATCCCACCCCTTTTTTGATTTGCTGAATTCATGTTTGACAAAAAATCTCCAGAGAGGCTGACTCCACTACCTCCCTAGGCAGCTTACTCCAATTCCTAACCACTCTGTCAGTGAAGAATTTTTTTCTTATTTCTAATCTGAACCTCTGTCACGGTGTGACTTGGGTTTGCCAATTTTAATATATTTAATTTCTTTTAGAG
>JAODKT010001744.1:51147788-51176571 GCA_027576195.1 Cossypha heuglini | reverse complement strand
ATTTATATTATAAATTAATATAAAGTAATTATATTATCTTATAAATTAATATAAATTAATATAAATTAATTATATTATATTAATTATCCTGTAGTTCATAAACTTGTAGTTTACAAAGTCTGCTTGGGAGCTACAGGTCTTTAAAATCAGGCAAACTCCTCACATTTTTAACACCTTTGCACCTGCAAAGACCATTTTGGGCACTACTCTGGACACAGGGCTTTAAAAGATTTTTGAAAACCTGATAAAAATAAGGCTAAATGAGGAAGAGACAAATCAAAGCAGTAATTACATTCTTACTATGATACACACTAAAAAAAATCAATAAGAAAGTCAAGAAGTGGGGAAATGAAATACTGCCATAAATTTCTGTTACCAGGGATAAAATCTCTTTGGCAGTGTAAGATGACAAAAAGTATGACCAGATTGAGCTGTGCCTTCATGAAATGCAGGTGTTCTGCAGGATCTTCACATTCTTAAACAGGATACTAACAAGGGAGAAGAATAAAAATGTTCCAGCCATAAAAAAGCTTTGACTTTAAAATAAAAAATAAATATAAGCTAAAATAATTTAAGCTTAAAAAAAATTATTTACTTTCGATGTGTAAAGACAATTAAAGCAATTTGAAAAGCATTTTAGTAAATTCAATTTACGTGTGTATTGCATGTTTTTGGCATGAAACATTTTTAACATTCATTAAAGGCAACTGAGAATTTTAAAGTGATTATAGAAAGATATTTTCTTAAAAATATAGAACAGGCTAAAAACTTTCTTGGAACACAGCATGAATCTTATACATTCATCTCTAAGAAGATGTAGTCATACTAAAAAATATAAGAATGACACAAACATCAGCATCTGTATGACAAAATGTGAAATAACTATTCACCAGAAAAGTGAGAAATCTAAAAGAGTCTACAAAACCTTAAGTGGCTTGAAAAAGATGAGGAAGAAATCATGAAATTTTAATGTGTAAAAGATGCAAGCTTTAGGAAAGAGGAAGATTTTCCTTCACCTCAAGAGTGAATCGTTGGTTTATTTACTCGGCATTAATTCTGTAATACTCCACAAAATGAAAGTTGCATAATAGGAATATGTTATACTAAAAAGCATGTATCTGATAACACTTCAGTATTGTCAATAAGGAAGTAAAGCATTTTCAATAAGGCTTAGGGTGGGTTCAGGTTTCACTGTTAAATACTTCTGACCAGAAGGGTAGAAGAAAAGTAGACTGGGAGCAACTCAGCTGCTTACCTTGGGTGCCTGATGCCGTTTCAGATCTGAGAGGTAGTGTGCTAGCCTCTGGAAGTGAAGCGCTGTCAGAGATCCTAAGCCTCACTTGCCAGCTACATCTTGTCCCAGGGTAAAGAAAAAAATTCTGCAGACGTGTTCAGCCCTACATTTCTTTCCTATTTGCACGTTACTGTTTTCCATCTGTGAGGTTTTTTTTTTGCTCTTCTGTCATCTTTCTTTGGCAACGCTAAATTCATCTGCATGATGTAATGAAATCTTCGTCACTCAGGAAGGGAAGGAAAACATCTCCAACAGACTTTTTTGAAGTCACATGAAGCCTCTGCTACCAGGACACAGAAGTGTAGTACATGTGGAAATTAATCAGACATCGTTTCAAAATTGAGTTGCACTTATTCTTTGGGAAATATGAAGCTTAACTAAATGTATGAGATCAATAGTTTTCTTCTTGTTTCCTTCTCTTTAGGGTTTTTTCATTGATGCCAGTGTTTTATACTTCACAATTTCCTTCTTCTTTCAAAATTGTGTCCTAATTAATTTTTCTTTTGTTTTTATTAAATAACAATTCATCTGGTGGGCACTTATATTATGGTATTTATTACTTCATTTTTCTTCTATAAAAGCTAAAAAAACCCTCTCTGATTTGCCTTGGGGTTATGTTGTGCACTACCTAAAATGTCTGATTATAAAAGGAGCTGCTTTCTAAAGTCTTGTCAAAATGGAAGCCTTACTGTTTTGCGTTTATAGAGCAGTGCTGAGCTTGGGTTTTAAAGAAGTTCTGGATTACTAGACACAACTATACATTTTGCAGTGGGTTTAATTTATGATAAAAATTAATATTCAGTGTTTTCATTCTTTGTATTTTCCGTTTTTTCTTTCTTGCATATGAGAATGTTTATGTTATTTTGGTGTGTTTTGCCACAGTTTGAGATTAATTTTTGGTCTCTTCCAGACTGCAAGTTAAAAACTATTTACAAAATACAATTGTGTGAGTACAGGAGTAAGAATAAGAACGACGTACTACAGTCACTGTCAGTTGCTTTGAGAAGTTACTAAGAGGTTTTATGAGAAAATCCTAGTTGCTTAATTAATGGTGGCTTTTTCCTCTTTCAGCAAGGTGAAACCAGAAGCCATATACTGTGTCCGTATAATAGATGTACTGTGTTAGAGTGAACAGATTCGGTTGGGGCAGATGCTGGGAGAAAATCTCATTTGGTTTCATAGACACTTTCCAAAGTTCTGTTCCAGTTTTGATGGCTATCTGTATGATTTTTTCTGGTAATTTTTGAAGATTATATTTACCTAAAACAATCTTTTTTCCCCTGATTTCAGGGTAATTTTGGTGAGGTGTATAAGGGAACATTAAAGGATAAAACTCCTGTTGCTGTGAAAACTTGCAAAGAAGATCTTCCTCAGGAACTGAAAATAAAATTTCTGTCAGAAGCCAGGTAGGTTCTCTAAAATTACTTGTGGCAGTTTTTTCAGTTTTTATCACTAGATGCATTTACAAAATCTGACCTTCTGAAAAATTTAAAAAAGCAGTTGTCAAACTTTTGTTTCCTTTCTTTCCCTCAGTACATTCCACAACTGTCGCTCTGGTAACTAAACATTGGCATTTTTAGTGTGTGAATGCGTTAGCATCTGCACTTCCTGAAATCATCTCTTTGACAAAGCAAGCCATGCCTGTAAAATAAAATTTTGTTGTCTTAAGTGCTTTCATTTAGAACTTCTTAGATGCCCCATGAGGACTGGGATAAGAAGACTGGAAGATGTTGTTAAGTGTAATTATACCAGGCCTACCTCCTGCCATATATGCATGGCTAATAGAAGTGATCAAATGTGCCCAGATAACTTTTCTTTGTAAGAAGAGTTTGCTCTAGTAGAAATGTTTTATACTGTATCAATCAACATGAGATTATATGGTTTTTTTCAAGATACAGTCATGACACAATGTGCAAAATATTCTCAGTGTCACCTGATGTGCATAGGTAGGTTCTGAAACTCAAGGAAGAGGGATAAATGAGATAAATGAATAAATCTTGAGGTAAATGTCATAATTTTTAAACTACTTTGCTCCTTCTAGCAATGAGGCTTCATATGTTTTAATTTCCGCTCCCAAACTAGTATGATCGGTATTGAAAACTGAAAGACACTATCTGCATTTATAGAATGAAAATCTATCTATTGCATCACTGTAAAAACTTTTAATTTGGCAATGGCAGAGATATGTCGTTTGTTAAGCAGTTTTACCTTAATGGGAAAAAATTGAATGTGTTATTTTTCGCTAAATGTGTATGTACCAGGAAGGTTAGTATTTTGCGCTTGATCATAGGAAAAAAGGGAAAAAAGAGAAAGTACTTTGAGTCAGCAAGTATCAGAAGAAACATTTAAGTTACAAAGTCTCTGTAGAGCTTTTTTCTTGCTCTTCATTTCACTTACAAATCATAAAATGCTGTTTTAGGCTGGAAATGTTCTTATTAAAGCATTGTGTCAAAAGATGTAAATGTTTTCATTTAATAATCAAAATTGCTGTCCTCATAGTCCTCTAAAACTTATTATATTAATTAATCTCTCAAACTGAAATTAGAACAAGTGTGCTTTTGAACAGTGCAGCAGAGAAGCATATAGGCATGCTGTGCATACTGTTTTGATGTAGCTCTGCTTCTGGTCTGCCACTGAAATTCTGATTAAATACAAGGATTCTTAAGAAACTGCAAACCTGTCAGGCTGTTTTTCAATTATATAGATAAATGTCACATAGACAAATGGTAAAATTACAATAAGAATAATTTTTGATTTATTAGTGAATCAATAATGATTTTTATTTCAGGGTGGTGATTGATCTGTTACATTGATTTTGGTAAAAGTAATGATATTTTTTTCTTTTATAACAATAATGACATCTTCCATTAAAGTAACATTAAAGGTTTAAGATATTTTTCTGTAATATTTAATCAACCTGTACAGTAAAGTTTATTAATATAATAAACTTCTTGTGTGTTTTGCAGAATACTCAAACAATATGATCATCCTAATATTGTAAAACTTATAGGAGTTTGCACTCAACGACAGCCTATTTATATTGTTATGGAACTTGTTCCAGGTAATTGGTTTTTTCTTCTTTTTCCCAGCATATTTCTATAGGTTTCATTGTTTCCAAATGTGAAATGTATTGTTTTCTATGTATCTTATTCTGCATTCTTGTGTCTGATGTCGGAAGTCATCTCTGTTGCAAATCTTTGGAAATGCTGGGTTCTCATAGCTTTGGAGGAGTTGAGCTCCACAAATCTGTTGAGAATTTTACTGTAGCCTTTAAAGACAACAGAAGCTACATCATTCTCTTGTTGAGATATTAAATGATATTTCCTTGAACAATAGAGTTAGGTAGTGAATATTAAGAAGTATTTAAAGAAACTTCATGTCTGGGTCATGTCTCAATTTTAATTATTCATGTTTGGGTCACCTTTAGTAATACATGTTTTTTTCTTTACCAGAATGTATTGTTTGGTTTTTGGGTTGCTGTTGATTTATTTTTGGAATTGAGTTAATTTTATTTAGCAAGGGCTAGAGTGAATTTCAAATTGTTGGGCTGTTAACAGCTTTTGGGCAATTTTGCCTCTTTGTTGATTTTCTCAGCAGCTGGAAAATGTGTTAGTTTGGTAGCCTCTAGTACTGCTTAATGTGCAACAATGTCTTTATTTTATATATCACTGGATTTGTCTTCAAAACTATACAAACTGCTTTAAGAGCCATTTTATTCAAGAAGACTTAGATTGCTTATAATTCTTGAAAACTCTCTGTAGAATGAGAGCACTGATGAAATATTTGACCTTGTGGAGTTTTCTGCCTTTATTAAATTAGATTATTATAGTTTCATGCATTATAACTTTATTAAAATTGAGACTGAAAGCAACGTCGTCAGTTTTAAAGGGTACTTTAGTAATCAGCTTCTCCTGACATCTCTGAAGATAAAAGTAAATCCTGATTTTTTAACACCTTTATCATTCTGGTTCAGGTTTTTCAGAGCCTTGTACAAGTTGTTGAAACATGCTAATGCAATTGAGGAGGAATTGAGTGAGAACTTTCCTGTTTCTCACGCCTGTTTTGCGTTCCAGTCTATCCAAATGTTCTTGGGTTTGAATTTGCTTCAGAAAGAAGCTTCTTGCAAAGAGAACTGTTGCTCTATTTCAATGGTCTGTAAACCCCCTGGGCTGGCTGCTGTGTCTGCACACCCTCATAAACATGGGACTGCCTTTAAACCATCACACTTCCCCACGTGCTGTTACATCTTGGCACACCAAGAGACTGACCAAATCAGCAGAAAACATAAGGATGCCAGAGAAAAGTCAAATCACTTAGATGAATAGAGAAGCAGTGATTCTGATATTACTGTTTTTTTCTGGTGACAAGTTTGGTGAGATTACAAAAAATGATAGTTAATAGTGCTCTGACTTGTGTTAATAGCACTCTGAATTGTGCTGCCCTTTGAGGCAGCAGGATAGTGGTAAAGTTGTCTTCCACTTGGCACTAAGCTTCTCAGTATCTTCATTGTTTTGTCTTAAATATGTTTATTTAAGATGTTTCAAGGTGTTTAAGAAGTTTGACTCTGACATACTGTTTAATAGCTAAAAATGTCAAATTTTAACTTAGAACTGTATTCTGTGAATGTATGGCTGAGAACACATGTAATTTATAAATGCCTGACAGTTTTTTCCCGAGGATAAAATTAGAAGCATCTGCATAAAACAAGTGACTTCTCCTTTATTTTCTGACATCTGTCTAATGCTTGTAGATTTTCTGCCATTTTTATATCCCAGATACATGTAGGCTGTACACCTACTGTGTCTTTTGAGACTCCTGTGGTGTGGTTCTATAGCAGCTAATGCTGCTTTGCATTCCAGATTCTAATTTCAAATCAGAGGCTTAATTTATTTGGGTATTAGGAATGTATATTGAAACTTATCACTTTATATAGAGAGGTGCTACTCTGTTAGTGATTCTGTCATAAACTGGCTCTGCAGAGATACCTTTGTTGCAAGTGTAAATAGGATTAAAAACCATGCATATGGATAAAAGCATCAGTGAAAACAATAAAGAAAGGTTGCAGATACATCTTTAGTTATGCATCCATCCTTTGTTACATGCAAAAATAGTCAAAAGGTTGCCAGCAAATAACAGAGAAACAAAGTTGTCAAAAGACATCCTTTGCAGTGAACCTTTTTCTTGAGTGGTGGTATGGGGGATGTTGACATAAGTGACATGTCCTATAATTGCCCTGTAGTAAGAATCGTGGTGATAAAGAAATGTCAAGAAGGGTGATGTAGGAAGGATTAACTGAAATAATAAACAACGTAGCATATCATGGATACATAGAATCATAGAATAGTTTGGGTTATATGGGGCCTTGAAGATCGTCTTTTTGTAACCCCCTGCCCATTTCTGCTCGAACAGGTTGCTCAGAGCCCCACCTCACCTGGCCTTCAACACAACTAACTACGTATTAGTTAGCTAGAAACATCATTGACTTACTGTTCACTTGCTGTTGGTCATGCTAATCTCACTGTACATGTCCTCCCAGTGTCAATCTATTATAGATTACTCCATACAGAAGGAAAGACTTGATCCTTTTTGCTATCCACCTATCAAGGCACTAGAAAAGGGTCTTAATATAATGTATATGTATGTTACATAGATCTCTCTTTAAGGGGTGCACATATAGGAAAATGTATCTGATCTCCCTGCTGTTGGCTGGGTTTTTAGAGAGCCGGGTCTTTTCTCTCCTGAGTCTTGTCCTGCAGGTCTTTCTGCTGGTTCCTCTGCAAGTGGGAAGGAACATCTTGTACAGAATGTGTACAGAATACACATATATATGTAGAATATGTGCAGAATATTGTAAAATATGTAGAATATTGTAAATATGTTTATTTAATTTAGAATTTAGATTTACTTTTGCTTTCTATATGCTATTCTTTTAATTGTTGAAAAAATAAACTAAGTAAAGTGTTCTTTGTCATATATAAACACAAGCTAAAAATGTATGTAGCAGCAATTACCTTCATGTATATATGGAAAGTTACGTGTATGCAAGAAATGTGACCTAAAAACACCATTCAGGAATTTGCAAAGAGAGTTGCTAAAAGATATGTTTTTTTTAAATCCTAAACAAATTGTCCTGCCTTTTCTCTGCTTGCCTTCCCAAAATTACTGAGATAGCCATGGAAAATGAATCAATAAACTGTTACTATTTTCTTATAAGAGTTTTGTATATTTGTAAGTTGCGATCTATACGAAATCTGATTTGCAGGCTTAAGTTATGCTAGCTAGCCTCTGTGAAGAAGGAACTTAGCCAAGCAGATGGTTTTAAATTTTTTGTGGTTGCATAATGGATAAATTTGCAATAACCTTTAGAGCACTCTTATAAATAATTAATTTTTCTCTTCTTTACCTAAATGACATTGAAATACTAACTAAAAGGGTAGACAGCTCAGATCCTTATAAGGGTCCAGTGCTGGATGGCTTTCCAACTACCATGTAATGATTAAACTCCCTGAATTTTACCGTGGCCTGGTTTTCTTCTGTGAAATTTTTAGTAGACAAAGAAATGAGAAAACAACTCTATTTGGAAATTATCTTTCTATTAACACATTTTGTTGTTAATGGAGAACTTACCACAGAGATTTCCCTTTCTTGTGTAACCTATGACTTTTTCTCTAGAAACAACTATTCTCTAGGAACAACTGTTGTTCCTAGTTTGAAAATATTAAGGCTGTTAAGAAAACTACTGCTTAGATAAATCAGACTTGCAACATGTTAGTATCTTGAAGGACTCTGAACATCATATAGGTTGCTATAAGTTATTTTCTTTGTAATATTCTTCCTATTTTTTACTGCTTTATAGTGAAATGTTCTCTAAAGTAATTTGATAAGGTTTGCTGCAGAGGTCACATTTGGTGTTTTTTTTCTGGTGTCTTCATATCTAAAAATAGGAATATTACATTATTTCAAATCAAATACAGTAACTTTTTATTAATCTGTTGTGGAACACTTTAAGTATCCAGTTTATCATAAAAAAGATAGAAATTAAAGTAAGAATTGCTAGTGAATTTTGAGCAAAGAAACCTCATATGTTGAGACTTGCCAAATGTTTGATGGTAGTATAGAGCCTTGAGTTTGTATTGTCTTATGGACTTGACTGACCCGACTGAAAATGCAGTAATGTGATGTAAAGGTGCAACACGAGTCCTGAAGCTGTTCAGGGAGAATGATGCATACACAACCACTGTAATTTTCTAATGTAGATAAACCTTTATCAGAGATGGTTTCCCACATGAGAAAGAGCAGAACTTCATGCAAGAGTTTATAATGCTCTGTAAGAAAGAATGTTACTTGTAAAGTCAGCATTGTTGACCTTAAAGCTGAAGAAAGAGAAATAATTATAAGGACCTGCTTTGGTATTCAGAACAGCAAAAGAACTATTTGCCATTTTCTCTTAAGGCCGCATGGGCCATAAGTAGTTTTCATAACAGCTCATTTATAGCAAGATTATATGATGATCAAAAAGACTGCCTGGAATACTGCCAAAGTCCAGACTGACAACCTGAGACAAATGAATGCTGAATTTTGTTGGGGCATGGAACAGATTTATCAAGAAAATGCTGAAGGGACTACAGAGCCTGCTTCTTTTCTTTTCAGAGCAAACTCATGATCTTTTCATGAAAAAAGAAGGGAAAAAAGAAATTAAATTGTCCTTCTCTTTTACCCTTTCTGTCGTCTTTCTCCCCCAACTTCTTTTTTAGTGATCATGGATGACAAAGTGGGTTATAATTCAATGCGATACTCAGGATTATTTAACTGCATTTTCATGTGCTTATAATTTATCATGATCTCCCATGTAATCTAAAAGGAGCTGCAGGAGTCCCATTAAAAATTTGAATGTTTTTTTTCCTCTTCCTTTAAGGGAAGAACAAATCAAGATCAAATGTAATCGATAAGATGCAAAAAGCAATCCTAAGCTACAACATTCTTTCTTCTCCTTCTTTATGTTAATTTCAATGTACTTGAATCTTAGTCCTGAAAGGAGAATTTAATTTAGAGGTAAGAACTTGGCACGTCCCTGAAATGTGTGTTTTAGAATGGAGTGTTTTGAGGATACATGTGCAATCCTGTGGTGCAGTTATCACTTTATGCAACTATTTTAGCAGCTTATCTTGTAGAATGTTCCATGGTGCCTCTGTCCCTCCAACAGAGAGTCTGCAAGATAAGCACCATCATCATGCTTGCACCAGCTCTCTGGAAAGGTTTGTTTCATTAAAAGTAGATGCAAACATCTTTGTTTGTTCCAGTGCTTCATTCAAGGTAGTAGAAGGAAGCATACATGTGTTTTGTGACCTGCTCCTTTTAGAATCTGGCATGTTTAATCTCAAGTTGGTAGCCTACTTTCTCTATTTCAGGTTTCTATATATTTAAGCATTTTTATAACCAACGTAGTTAAATTAAAACCCCAAAAATATTTTGGAATAATTTTATTTCTGCTATGTCAGGCATTCAAATATAGGCAATTGAAGTGTCTGTCTTGTCTGTTGAGTCTTAATATAACTTCTTCTAGCATATGCATTATGCTAATATGAACCATGATGAGGGTCTTTTATATTGTGATATTATGAAAACTAGATGATCTTCCTGTACCAGACCCTTGCCTCAGATAGTTCTAAATAATTTCCCAGCAGTTGTCTCTTGTCTCCAGATCCATTCTGTGGCCATAGACCACATTTAGTCCATTTTGTATCAGTGATCTGCTCTGATAGCAGTGATCTGCCCTGAACTAATTCTCACTCCCTCTCCCCGGAGTGTATTAATGTATATATTTCATTCTCCTACTAATGCATTGCATTTCACTAAAGTACCAGTGTGCCTTCCTGATACCACCATGGAATTCCTTTCTGATAATAGATACATGCTTTTAAAAAAATCAACTTCCTTTTTAATTTAACAGTGAGTTTGTGTTCCTTGTTTTATCAGCCTCATGTTGATATGTTTTGATTGCTGGCAGCTGGAAAGAGGTTGAGCTATGCCTGTACATGTAAACAGCTGTGGAAATATCCAGTAATCTAATAGCATGGGAAGATTGTCAGAATTAGGTTTCAGCTATACTCAGCTTTTATCTAGATGTGTAGCTAGCTTCCAAGGGGGAGTTCAGCAAGGTCATAAGTCTGTCTTTGCAGATGGATAAAGTAACCTGTAGAGGTCTGTTCTGAGTCATTTGGGATGCAAATTGCCTGTGCCACTGATGCAGAAACAAATCAGAGGTGACAGGTTTTATTAGCTCAAGTGCGCACTGCTCCATGTGAGCTGTGAGCTGCCCTGACTCCCAGGCAGAACCGGAATGAGCACGGCCATTTCTGTTGTGCCTGTACCCAGAGTCACCACCCCTGGAAGTACTCAGAAAATAAGCCTGGACTTTCCAGATATGGCCTAGATACGGCTTATGGTGGTGGTTGGTTGAAGGTTGAACTTGATGATCTTGGAAGTCTTTTCCAACCCAAGGGATTCTATGATTCTTAACCCAAGCTCTGAAGTTACCTCTTTAACCCTGTTTACGCTGTCCTGCAGTTTGCTTTGCTCTGGCTTGGTTTATTCACTCCCTTTCTTCTGAAATGTGACTCCGTTGCTACTTTCTATGTTACAGCACTCCTTAACTTCCACAGGGTGTATTATGTCAGAAACATTGCAAAGAAAGCCTGGTGTCTTGCTTGACCTACCAGGCTCAGTTTTTGACTTTTCTTGGAAAAGAGGGATCCAGGGCATAAAATTAAGAAGTACCTATAGATCCGTTAGAGGTGGTGCTGAGGAGCTGATACAATTTACTCAGTCTTTTGTGGAATTGCTCTTATTTTCTGCATGTAGTGATAATTTAGGGTATAGCACCAAATCATAGCTGTCTTTGTGCATTTTCTCTTATTACTTGCACTGGAGCCAGTAGACCCATTTATAAGTAAAAACTCAGTTCTGAGACTGAAAGGTATATTTATTTATTAATATGAAGTACAATATCCATATTATCTTGAGCTTTTCTTCTAAATTAATTATCTTCCTGGATAAAGGAGAGCAAATGTTAAGAGCAGTACATGTATATCATGGCTTACTTGAGCCTTAGATTAGGCCTCCTGTCTCTGAGGTGCCACTGATTTGATACACAGGCCTGGAATACTGATTGATGCTGGGAAATATCTGAACTTTTAGTTTTGCATTGTGCGGTTCAGCTGCTACATTTTCTACTTTGGTGTGTTTTTTGTCTCTTTTGTGTTTCTGGAGGCAGTGAGATCTCTATAGAGATCTACAGAGATTTTTTTTTTTTTTTTCCTAATTGCTTCTCTTTAGAGAGTCCTTAAAACTTTAGTAATAAGGTTTTGCATGATCTGACCCATTGGTTGTATTGGTTGTACATCATCTGTAGCTGTCTTTTGTGAGCAGATTTCAGATCCGAGTCCTATCTTGCAGTCACATCCTTTACTGTACACTGTCCAAAATCAATACAACAAAAAAAAAAGGGTCAGTCAAATTCCAATTAGAGATAAGATGCAGTGATAGTGACTGGCTTTGTTTTCTATTCGGTTCTCTTCGTTTTTCTAGTTAAATAAGTTATCTTTTCATTATTATGGGTTAGTGAAGCCACCTTCTTGTCTACCCTACAGTTTCTATTCACACAGACACCTGTCTGCTTCTCTAGTTTTTGTCTCTCTTACTTCATCCTCTTAAGTTTCCAGCTTCCATTTTGACTTGTCTCTCTGTATCTGCAACTTGCTGTGCTTCTCCCTGCGCCATCTCCCGTTGTTGGGCATTTCACTCAAAGAGCCAGACACCTCCCAGGGATTCCTTCTCTCTGTGTGTCCAACTTTTCCCTCTCCTCACCAGCCCTTGTGCAGTACATGCACACGTACGTACATACCCTGTTTCTTCTTCCTTGCCTTGCTCATAGCCCTGTAATGCACATGGGTCCTTTCCTCCCTCTTTGCTTCGTGAATTCCAGATTATTAAGAAAAGTCAGATTCCTTTGTTAGGGTGTAGGTTGTGGTGATTAAAAATTCCTTTTGCCTCAGAGCTACTGTTTAGTAAAACAGGACCAAAGCTCTGATCTCCTTTTATTGTAGCATTTCAGACTGCAGTTGGATTTTTATCTCTTCACATGTTCTAGGCTTTGATGTTACTGTATTTTGTACCAATATAATACAAAATCAAATCAGCAAGTAGATGAAACTAGAAAATCCATTTTTATACTGAGTAAAAACTACCAAACATAAAAAAATTAGCAAAGTGTTTTGGTAGTTGCAAAAACTTCTGTATTCAACTTACTTCTTTTTATTCACTGTTATCCACTTTTTTTTTTTACTTTGTCTAGAACAGTTTTTGCTATAGTAGTTATGTAATATGTCTGAGTTTAAAAAAATCTTCCTTGTTTTTCTTTAGATTAAAAACCCCTCTGTTCTTCAGGTACATTCTGTTTCACATCAGCTACCATGTCTCTCTAATCTGTAATCATTTTCAAGGCCTTCAATTATGAATTATTGAGCATAATACAGTTAGAGGAATTATTTATTGAAGAATGGAAAAAAAAATTCCTGGAGAAAGATGGTTTTCCTTTCAGTTAGTTTCTGAAGTAGGTTTTATCTACACACTCAGAGTGGGTTTCCCTACAGCCACCATACTAAAATGTAAGAGTGCAGATAGTCTGGTTAGTGTTATATTGGCAGCACAGAAGACAAGGGATGGTAGTAGCTGTTGATGTCTCACCATGATTTCTGGTTTCTTTTTGACAGATGATGACAGACTGTTTTGGACAGGCACTTATTTCACATGGGATATTGGCTACATGCTCTGCCTTATTTGGTCCACCTGGCATCTAAAGCAGGACTGCTGAGCATTGTCAATATTTCCTTTATTTTGATTATCATATGTTTCTGGTCTGTTATCCCGTTGAAAGGAAGTCAAACAGCACATATAAATGTGCTGTAACCTTCTTCTCGTTTTCATTTTATCACAGTGCAGTTATTTTGTGCTTGTGAGACATCTCTGCTCTCATCAAAGGTTGTCTGCTAAAATGTCATCCACAGCACAGTTCTGGTACAAGCCACGTTTTCTCTGTGTTTGCTTGTTTTGCTGCTGCTGCTCCTGTCCTTGGCTCTCAATGCACACAATTCATTTAATTATTTTATTCTCTCTTTGTCTTTTGTTTTCACATACAGGTATTTCTACTCACGCTTCATTACTGCCATTGTTGATATTACATTTGCAGCACTTTGCGTGGTTATAACAACTTTTACTTGATTTGCTTAACAAATAAAAGGAAAAATAAAGTTTTATCTGGATTTCACAATAGTACTCAGTAAGCAGTTAGAAAAATAAACCTTGGGTTTATTTACAGTTTCTGTTACTACATATATAAAATAAGACAACAAAAAAAAGTGAAAGCACTGCACTGCACACAAATGATGCATTAGTTGAAAAGTGAAGGCACAGTACTTTATTGAAAATGAATGTTTTCACATTTTTAAACCCTTGTATTTTAAATGGTTTGTCAAATAGCTTCTTACATACTTAAAAAACATATCTCCTAGAATTCCCTAGAGATGCATGTTTACTATTTTAAATTCATAGTTTTAAGTAACTCCATTTGTGTTTGTGTTTCAGATCCCACGTATATGGGATTAAGATACTGGGTAATAAAGGAATAAATAGCTTTAAGATTACTTGAAATACTGACCATTTAAGTTCTCAAATTTATAAATACTTACAGGTGCAGATAAAAGTAATTTCAGTAATGTTGCAATGGCCTGTAAAGCTGTTAGGAATGCTGAATTCTAATGCTCCCCTGGGTTAGGTGACCATTAGGAGATGTGGCCACAAGCAAGATGCATCTGCATGATGAATGTGTGTATAAATAAAAGAAAAATTAAATGACCTATTTAAAATGACCTCTTAAAGTTAAAAAAGCTATATAGCAAAGGAAATTCTACTTTATTAAAATTTGCACGTGAATAATAATACATAATGTTACATCTGGTTGTTGCTTGGGCTGATTGCAAGTAAAGAAAGCAGGAAAGGTCTTTGCAGGGGTTTCACAGAGATGTTTATTTCAGCCACGCGTGTGCACCGTCCATGGTTCAGAGAACAAAGGCAAAGGACTTTGAGAGGGTCCAGGTTTGTACATGGCACGAGCTGGCAGGGAAGAAGCATCAGAGACCAATTACCAGGGGACATGGGGATGTCACAAGGGTGGAGTTAGGGCAAAGGGCCAACAGGGAAACAGGGTGGGAGTGACCAAAGACTGAGGGACAGGGAGAGGGGCGCCGGGCTGACCCAGGGAACAGAACAGGAGTTGCTTTGGCCAGATAAAACAGGATTCTTTATCAAGATGAGGCAGCTGAGAAAGGCCTCTCATGTCCCCTAATTGAGAATGCCTTTCAGAGTTTCCACAATGTAACTTAATATAATTTATAATAATTGGTATTGTATTAAAACTTTTATTAATATCTGTATAATAACTTATAATATTATTAGGATATGAGATAGAGGTACAATAAATAAACAATGTATGTCTATATGCCAGTTCAGTGGGAGATTTCCCATCATCATTTCAAAACATATTTTAGTTGTGTTCAGTGTCAGAATGGTTGTCAGAATGATGCCAAGAATGCCTAGAGCAAGCAGGTAGGTGTCACTGTGGACACCAGCTCAGGCAAACATTGAAATATGTGGTCATAGTTGATTATAAATGCAGTCAAATCAGAGATTGCCATAACTACATACTTTGTAAACCTCTTTAACATTTTTCATTGTTGTTACTTGAATTTTTGGTTTCTTCTCATAGATCTCATAGATAAGTTTGCTTATTTGTGTGCAGTGGAGTGAACTGTTTTATTGCCATGATATGTCACTTATTGTGCAACAAGAAGTTTATGCTGTAAAGCACAGTTAACCCTAGAAATTGCTGATATGTGGTATTTTCACACTCAGAATTCCTGCATGTAATGAGAAATAGTTCCCATTCACAGCAAAATACATGAAGGGCTGTGTTCAGGAACCCAGTTTTAACAGGCTGCTCTCATGGAACTTCTGCTTATGAGCTACATTTTGTCCTCTATGTAGTAAAATAATTCTGTTGTACTAGGAAGAGATTCCAGTACTGTTATTTATCCTCCTATAAACCCAAAACAGGCAAGCCATCTCTGCTAGGTGATAATACAGATGTAATTGTCTGATTTTTTGGTAGTTCTTATTGTTGTTAGAGCATACATCATTTTCTAGTGGTGGTGTGGGCCGTTAACTGGAATAACAGTTAGCCATGCAGACTACAATGGAAATTCCTCATAAAAGAGAAAGCATTGCTTACTATTGTGTAGCCATCTAGTTTTGTATCAGTTTTTTCATGGTCTAATTAGTCTTTTTATTTCATTTTTATCAACAGCTATTACAATGGAAATAAAGCTCTGACACTATGTGCTGCAAATAGTGAATTAGGACTTTTCATATTAAAACTTATTTTTGAAAGTACATAAAGATATTACCTAACCACAGCTCTGCACTGAAGAGTTTCTAGAGAAATACTCTTAATTCAGCCTTGAAGATATTCATGTGGATGCTTTGCTGTGAAGATGAATAGCTGGAACACTAACCATAGCAAAAATCAGAATTTACTGAGAAGTAACTCTGTTACTTAAAGGACAGACACTCAAGCCTATGCTAGTATCAGAATGTTGAGGATAATCAGATTTAGCCTAAACATATTGTACAGAGTGAGATGGGTGTCAATGGTTTTATTTTGTCTGCTACTAACACTGCTTTTAAATTAATATTAAATAGATTATTTAGAAGATGTTTGTGCTGGTTTGGCACTAAAGACAACCAATGGAAGTGATTTTTCTGAGAGGAGCAGCTAGGCTTCCTCTATGTCTGACAAAAAACAGTCAGTGATTGGTTTTGAGAACTGGCAGCTGTCAGAGCATGGCTTCACAGTGTTTGCATAATATTCTTCCAGCTCACCATTGTCCTAAATCAGCTTTTCAGAATATTTTTTTGCTAACACAGTTTGGTTTTTAGAAGTCCTCCACCCTGACCCCTCTCAATTCTCAGATGGGAGAACAGTGGCTTTGCTCCTCCAAGGCAGAAGACTCTGAAGGCCCTGTAGTAACTGTTCACCTTCCACTGCGCTGGTCAAATGTCCAGCTAACATTGCCCAAGAAGAAAACACTCTGTCACTCCTCCAGCACATCAGTGCAGAATTTGAGAAACATAACTGCAAATGATCAGTTGAAAAGTAATTACTTTCATGTAGCTGATAGGACTTAACGTCTTTATTCACAATTAATAATTCTGTGGTTAGAGAAGAATATGTATCACAGATTATCAGTTGTTTTTGTCAACATTTTTTAAGTAAGTCCGTATTTAATGTACATGGTGAAGACTAGGTATATCAAAGGCAGGTTGTGCAATTTTCACTTTTAAGCACCTAATATTTAAAGGGAAAATATATTTTTGAAAGATACATTCCTTCCTTTTTCTTGTACTAGCCTCAAACTGATGGAATGAGGAGAACAGCTAATAACCTGCATTTTGTTTGGTCTTGTTCCCCTTATGAGAGATAAATGTGAGTATCCTATCAGTGTGTCTCACTGTCAATCTGTCTGATTTTCTAGGAGGTGATTTCCTGTCATTCCTAAGAAAGAAGAAGGATGAGCTGAAAACCAAACAGTTGGTGAAATTTTCGTTAGATGCTGCCTCTGGTATGGCATATCTTGAATCTAAAAACTGTATACATAGGTAAGGAAGATTTTTTTTTTCTCACAATTATACCTTTGCTCAGTGGAAATGGAAGGTGTTAAAAGGTGTGTGGTGTTTATTATCATAGGAATGAACCCCTCTGATTTTAAAATAATGCACTTTTTCTGAAAGCTGGTCATTATTGCTTGTCTAGTTAAAAATACTCATTTGGGTAAAAAGTAAGTGCTAGATTATTTGATGTCTATAGTTTGGTGCTATTAATAGAAGTTTAAAATTCTTTTTCACCCCAATGATATGCATTATAAGGAGCCTGATTCATACAGTGAGAATGAATCATAGCAAGAAGCAGCCTGTGAGGCTTATGTTACGTCTGAAATTTACAAATGCTGGGCCAACAGAGAAGTTGAGGTATGTTTGAAGTGTGCTTCAGAAAAATCCACTGGTTTCTCAGAAAAAAAGAGAAGAGCTAAAGTTCTGTATATTAAAATATTAATTGCCTGGACTGCTCTCTCTGAAATATGAATTTTTAGCGTTATGCTGTTGGAGTTTATTACTTCTATTCCTACAATTCCTTTTTCTTGTTTCTTCTCCAATTTGACTCTGCCATTGCTGTTTATATTCCATTTGTATCAAAGGGGATGGAATTAGTTTCCACCTGTTTTCTGTCTCTCAGAATAGCACAATATATATGCTGCTTAATGCTGTGGCTGAAATACAAGATGTAGACATAATGATGATTTCTGATGTTGATGTCTTACACTTTGTGGAACATCTGTAGGTGAGCTGTGTGACACCTCATTTACATAATCAGTCCATTTGAGATTTAACACCTTTCTGGTGAATGCTGTTATCAGAGACCTGAGTGGCATTTCTGCATTTCTCTTAGATTTTTATCAGCAGTGAATGGGTCAATTGCAATCCTGCACATCAAGTTAACTCAAAAAACTCTGCAAGATCATGACATATAAGAAACACTGAGTGAAAAAAAAAAGGATTGTAGGCATTCTGTCATGACAGAATGTGTTTCAGCCTGGCTCTGTTTGTCAAGGATATAATGGCATAAAAATCAGAGCAAGTAACAGCATTAGAGATTTACACTAGCCTCCTAAATGCTCATAATTGCTTAATAACTCCTGTAACACTCAGATCAATGTTAAATCTGAAGTGCCTATTTAAGCTCTTGTGTTCTTAGAATATTAAACCAAAGATAAAAATAGTAGCTGGATAGCTGAAGTTTGTAATTGCAATTACTGAAAAAAAGCAGTATTTATTCATAAAATGATAGTGTGCTGCCTAAAGTATAAATAGTTTTATAATTTTTTTTAGCACTGGAAAAAGGGTATTCTTGCACAGGTATGTAGAATAGAACTGTTCTAATAGCCATGGATGACAATGTGGCTTCACTGTATCTCTAGGAATTTGCTCCGCTGGTTGATGAATAGGAACTTCTACCCCTAAGATCTGTTTATAAAGCGAATAGTGATCTAGAGAATGTGTTTCAGAGACATGTGTGGAGCATTGTCCTATCATATGAAGATTTCATTGTTTCTTTGTTTTCGGTTGGAAATCTGAGTATGAATGTGTCACGTAGTTCCCAAGTCAGGAAAAAGAGCTGAAATCTAACCTTTTTTGTTAGTGCCATACATTTGCCAATGCACACAGCCTGGATAATATGTACTGTAGTACAAGGAGAGAAGAACTTCTTCCCCCTGGTTTACTTTTTAACTTCTAAAATATTACTGAAATTTATTTATTATCACAGATTGTCACAGAAGGTTATCACAGGTTATTCCTTAAGGAGAGAACCAGAAATTTTAGGAATTCTGAATTTTTTAAAAAAAGAGTTTTAAGTGTAGACAAACAAGCAAACCATGTGTTCAGGAAAACTGCTTACTTTTATGAAACACAGGTTATGAATCAAAATATGCATTTCCAATATTAGTTTAGCAGTCTTATTTTCTTTAGTATACAACATTCTTTTTTGTTTTATATGGTTAGCCGTAGCATGTGCTTACTTTATTTATGAGTTAATTCTTCTAAATTTGAGAGGTACATGTAATGAAAATTTGAGAATCAGGCAAACAACTAACCAAGTTTGGTGGTTTTTGCAGTAAGTGAAGGAACTTGTGTTGCTTGGTTTTTCTTTTAGCTACTAACACAGGTTGATAACAAATGCTTACTCTAGGAAAGTAGCTCATGAAGTTTTAAAATGTGTTTGATCAATGGCTACACTGCAATTTAGTAGGATTATCATACATAGAATTTTGCTAGGTCTCTTCCCTGTTTGAGCATTGATCCAGGATTTCTGGACACCCTGGGGAATGGCTGGAGGTGAATCAGTCTAGAACCCCTGTCTGCCACAGATGCCCAGAAAAACAGGGAAAAGTCAAGCTATGTTGTGCTCCATGAACAAGTTCTTTGGTGCTCTGACTCAGAACCCAACTGGAATTTCCAAAGCAGATGTGGCTGCATGATTGGTACAAGGAATCTGAGGGCCTTTGCTCCCTCCTTTTTAGGTCAGGTAGAACAGATTAGTCATGTAAGTTTAATGCTGACAGCATAAATGGGAATGGAACAATTTAATTCATAGCAGGAAGAATCTTTAGCTATCTGTAAATAAGTGGTTTTCTTAAAGAACATTAAACTTGTTCTTTTTTTGTCAGAAAGTTCATCTACTGAAAGTGGTTCTCAGATAAGAAGGAGGTGAGAAAACTACTTAGAGACAATGGACTAAGCAGTGATTAAAAAAACCTAAGTCTTAATTTGTTTAAAGGTCCATAAGTTTTGATACTATTGCTCAAAGATCAGTAATGCATAATTAGAAATAGTTTCTATTACATAGATTGCAGTAAAATGAAATTGGTTTGCTTCATGCTGTTTTCTTTCTACAGTATTCAATTTGCTGATTGAAGGATTTTTTTAGAATCCCACATATATTTTTTTAGTAGTTCAGGTGACTAATTTAGTACCATGTGTGTTTGGTTACCTGCTAAGGGAAATTAGGGCTACTCATTAGTTTATTCACATTATTTTTAATGCTGCCCTTTACTTGTAACTGCAGTAGCTACACTTAGCCTGTATATTTTAAAATTCTACCCAAATTTATATTGGATTTCAGAAATTATTGTCTGAATTGCACTTTAACGTAATTTCAGGCTGGGACGGTGCCACAACTAATGTGCTGTTTGTTTTCTATTTTTTATGTGTTAGCTATTTCAGTAGCTGAAAATGCTTGCATACTGAAAATGCTATTTTCAGTAGGTGAAAATGCTTGCATTGGCATGTAAGTGATTATTGAACGATTATTTGACCTACATTTGCATTTCCTCTAGCATCCAGATATCACTTGTTCTTTGTTCTCTCTCTCTGTAAAGAACAGAAACGACTGCACTTTCAGGGGAAAGAAAAGCTGCATGAAAATATGTTATTAAAAAAATAAAAAGAGTGGTTGAACATGCGCAGAAGAATGTAGTCATTTCATCTCTGTTTAATTCACTTGAGGCTGAAAAATTGTTTCTTGCTTTCATTATTACCATATGCTATTGTTTAGATAGTTCCATTTTTCTGTTAATTAGAAACAGAAGATAAGGATGGAGATGTGATAATTTGAGTTGGCTTAATAAGCATTTCTGAGTGGCCTTCTCTTACAGTATTTGATTTGCATGTGGTGAATTCATTTATCCATAATTTATGTTTAGTTTTCAAAGCATGTTTCGTTTTCTTGGGGGCCTAGAGGGAAGCTGCAATTTCTATTGGACTGTACTGGATGTGCAGGGACATCTTCTACAAGATCAGGTTGCCGTATTTGCAATAGATGCGCTATAATAGAGTGTGAGGAAATAGGGACCAGGGTCCCTGAATTCAAGGTGAAATTTTCCTTTCAGTCAATGAATTTACCTTCTGTAAGTCTACTGTATTCTGAATTAAAGATGTGTTGGTTGGCAAGATGACCATGTTCTCTGGTCTAGTACTTCCATTTTGAGTCATATTGCTGCTGCTTCTTTTTGCCTTGGTTTTGTAGCTGTGTTGTGTTAAATCTGTGTAAAACCCTGTGTTTTGTTAACTCTGGTTTACTTTCATGTTATGAAATCCTGACTCTGTGGATATTAATTCAGGATTTCTGCAGTTTTCATTAGATATGTATAATTTAATTTATAATTCGCTAGGAACAGACTTGCTTCCCTGCTACTAATCTAGTTCAGCTGATCTGCTCTGCTATCAGAACTTTTTTCCTCTCAAGTCTGGTAACTGCTAATGTATAGAATTTTGGAAAAAAGTGTCAAAAGCCTTTCATAACTGTGAACTTAAGAACTATTCTAAATAGTTAATTAGATCTTTCATTTCCTGTGAACCTTCTGTTTCTACCTGGAACAATAGTTCATCTACCACAAAAAGAATGAAAAATGATCCTTTTCAGTTCAGCAAAGGTGCTGCTAAGTTCTGTGTGTTTCAGGAGGGATTGGAGTTTCCTGGGAGCAGGACAGTGACGCTTTAACTCCAAAATGGAACAGATCTCCTTCCTAAGAAGGAGGAACAACCTGTCTGCTTAATTGCTCTACCTAAATCCTGTGGAAGACAGTAACTAAACACTTCTCTGTGCATGCCCTTAGGAGACCCATACAACCCTATGCTCCCTGGAATTACGGCTTTGGTTCTGTTCTGCAGTAGCTTCGGCTGTTTGAAAACATTTCTCTGAATACTGCGTTTCCTCCTGGCCAGTTGCAATGTCTGAGGCCTTTACTGCAGTTTCTGTAATGTTTTCTGCTAATGTATGACTTACAAAGAAAGACTACATTTTGGTGGGAAACCACCCCAACTCTCTGATGTTTAATGCAAGGATTAATTTGCCATTATTAATTATCATTTTTACAATTCCTTCAGAATTACATTTATAAAATGATTATATGAGATTCCATTTCTACAGCTGTCTTTAACAGAAAATTTATTTATGACCGAATGAAAAAATATGTACTACTGTGTTGATAATATCTGTTGATCCTGTTTCAGTGAATAAGTTTTTCAGAGAAATATTGTCTATTGCCTATATATAGTTTAAACACCCCATAAATGTAGTGAATAATCATAGTTTTGATTCTTTTATTTAAGATTATGTCTCTGCTTTATATAAAATGGTGTTTCAAAGCTTTTTTTTTCAATATGAATGTTAGAAATACTTCCATTCTGTTTAAAGATAAAAACTCAAATGGAAACTTTGAAGAGCTGTTACTTTCTGAAGGTCACTTTATATAAGATATATTGTTAGTTAAAAAAAAGAACCCACTGAAATTTACTCTGCCGTATCTATAAAATAATTTTTAGTCAAACTTTGAATTTAATTGGCACATTACCATGTACTGAGCTTATATTTCTTAATATGAACATGCCTTATGAAACCTTCTCTGTTGCCTCTTAACTAGTAAGGTTTTTTCCACCCAAAAGAGTATTTCCACTGACTTGATTAGATTATGAAGATACTGTGCAACTAAAGCACAGTAAAAATTGCCAGTTTAATGCACATTTTATTTGTTCTGTGGGTCATAAGTGGAATGGAAGGACTAATGGAAGAACCATTTGCAAGATTACAAAATCCTCCTTATAGTTCTGTTGTGGGTAAATAAGGATCTGTCTGCCAACTCTTTCCATAAAAGATGGAGAGATGTTGCTCACCTCTCACCACACTAATGCTAGCACTCCACCAGTGCTGTTGAGGTACTTGGTCTGCCATGATCCTTCTTTCATCATGGCTGTTAAAACTGCATTTCAAACCGTAATATTGATAAAGACAACTGTCACTGCTTTCAAATGCTCCAGGAAATTTTTTGTTATAGTTTTCACATTATTTTGTTTCTTTAAAATGAGGTGTTTCCAACCCTAAAATAACTAATATGGGACATTCTGACTGCTGTCATCCAGGAGAGGCAAGTGAACACTGCTACATTTCACTAAGTTTGCCATATGGGAGTAGATTATAGAGTATTATTTACCAGGTTTCAGCTTTTAAGAATCAATTTTCAAGGCATATCCCTGTCCTTTTTTTTTCCCTTGCTGTCACATTGGTAAGTGTGGTTTGTTCCTAGAGAAGTACATTTGCAATTAAATTTGGATCAGTTCTGAGTTAGTACTTCTGGTTGTCTGAGATCTTATTCAAGCAGCATGATTATCTTTATTTTTTTAGTGAGCTTGTAAGAATCTAATCTGAAAGCATTAAGGGAAAAAAAACATGAAACATGAATATCCAAGTCCATGAATATTGTATACTTTAAATTCATTATGATAAATTAGAGTGATTATTGAATTCTAAGTATACTGTAATGAAAAGCCTGTGAACTATGGTGAAGAGTTGCTTCTGAATAAAAATTGAACTTTCTTCTAATCTGTTATCTGTTTCCCTAAGCTATTGGATTTTGACATGGCTAGTAACAAAAGAATTTAAAAGGAAGAGAAATACAATTTTTTCTTTGTGAATTCTGTGTATTTGTTGTACTGGTGGATACTGCTTCCCCTTGTGTGCTTTACTTGAAATTCACCCCAGGCTATATCAAAAGCAAACTAGGCATCACAGATTGAGCTTTGCCATAGCTGCACAAGGCTTGTAATGAGTTACAGATCTATGGGTTAGGATGGCCAGCATGTGATACAGGAAAGGTCTGAATACTCTTTTGTTTAGTGTAAATCTCCACGTCATTCTGTCGCCATAAAACCATGCTATCTTTCATATGTTCCTGGTGTGTGCTCAAGGTAGTCCTGTTACCAGAGGAGTTAGTGGTCACACTGTGTAGGAAATACATATTTGAATTGTGACTGTTTCATGTTACTGTGTTAAACAGACATGCAGTTAAATAAACAGACTGCACAAAGTATTATATTAACTTAATGATTGTTACATTAATGATAGAACTGGAAGCGCTGAGGCTTTTTTTCCCTCTTTAGGAATAACGTGGTACTTTATTCAGCTGCTGTTAGGATGGGTTTTGTTTGCCATGGGGATTTTCCAGTACTAATTATCTCTACCATGTACTTACTCTTCTTTTAAAATGTTAAATTATAAGATATCTATTCATACTAGTGGAAAACAAAGTTATTGTTCAACTGTGGTCATTCTGAGGCTAATATTAATAATTAATGTTCCCAGAGGCCAGTTTAGTATAGGATATTAGATTATGCTGTTCCTTAGCTTCAAAAGGCAAATTGACATTTCTTTATACTAAATAAATAAATGGGAAATTACCTTTTTCTTTCCATGTTTGTATTTTCTTTTGAAAAGGCAGTTACAATGTCTCATCTTTATTTTTGCCTAATTGACATTTCCTTTAGCTTCCATTTTATGTCTAAAGATAACACAGCTTGTATATCAACTGAATGACATCAGGGATAATCCAGTATGATCAGTTAAACATAGTTCTTTATATTAATGTTTTGAAGTGTCTGTTAAAAGCTTCAATAAGGCTGATATTTTCATTTTATTGAAAGTTTCTCTAGTGGTCGCTATTGAGTATGTGATTATCATCTTTTGTGTGTTCTCCATAAAATGGGGAAAATATCCAGTTATTTCAGACCTCTGAGCTTTCAGTATTTCAGTTTTTCTAGAATGGTGATTTAAAATGTCAGGTAGAGTTAAACTAAAGATAGTAGTAATTTAATTGGTTGGCTTGTTACTGCAGAATTATTTTGTAGAACTAGGTATTTAAAAAATGTAGTGTCAATACTGTCAGTAAGCTGTATTGATACAGATATATGTGGTGTTAGATTTCACTGGTAACTGCTAATGCAAGGGAAGCTGAAAATCCATTACTTTTCATAATAGCTAGAAATTTCTGGGTTCTATTTTTGCTTTCTGTTTTGTACATCTCACCTGTCAGTTAGCAATTAGAGACTGGATATTTACTATTAGAAGGCAAATTCTTCATTCTGGTCAGCTTACTCTTGAATTTTTAAGAAACATTGAGTGTTTCTTAAACATGTAACCTGAAGTCTTAGACTCATGAGGAAGAGCATCAGAAATCCTCGCTAAGGGGCCTATGTTGTGTACAAATATAAAGGGGCAGAAACATGCCATTTCAAGGATAATATTTTATAAGAAAATTAGCCTAAACCCTAAACTTTTTAAAATTCCTTTACCTTCTGATAGTCCAGGGCTTCTCCTTCTGAGATTTCACACCTTTCCTTTACATTGTCCCTGCCCTTTCAGATTTTACTGCACAACTGAGTAAGATGCGAATGAGGGGAAAAATATGCAAAAAGGAAAATTTGTTAAGAAGGAAGTATTTTTGTTCTCATTATTGTATAGGTAAGGTTGTATTATTTGCTAACTGATATTTCTGCTCTTACCTGTTTAAGAGAATGTCAATGAATCTGTTCCCTGAAATCTCCGATGATGGTCTGGTCTTTCTGCCATGCTGAATTCCTGTTTGGGTTCCAGGAAGCATCCAAAAGAATCCAAAAGAATAACACAAGGTTCAAAATGTAACAGAATGTTGTTGTATATGATGAATATAGTTACATGATCTGCTCTTTTAGAAGTGTATCTATTTTATTCTAAGGGGGCAGTAGTTTGTGTAAAACAGAAATTAAGTTATTAGAACTTAGTAACTATAAAATAGTATTCTATAGATGGTGAGGAGAAACATGAAGTATCAAAAGGTAATTATAAAAAGGCTTACATGGGAATAAATTCTTAGGTTGTAAACAATTCATAAGAAATTTCAGAGGAGGAGATTTAGACTTTTTTCTTGTCACAGAAGTTGCATAATATGAAAAATACTTATTTCTTGCCACTGTAGTTGAATTTAATATGTCTTTTTCTCATGTGATATCCCTGATACAGAAAGCTCACTCCTAAAAAATAGGTAAGCTTTGCTAGGAATAAAGGAAATAAGACTGAAAGAAATTGAAGCAAATTTTCTTAGACTCTCTCATTCTGTTTAACAAACAATAACATTTCAAGTGTAACATTATTGTACTGTATTTATTTTTATTTACTGCAATATCACTTTCTTGTTGATAAATATTAGGCAAGTATTACTCAGTAAAATAATTTGATAACATTTTTAGAATAATAAATCTACTCACTGCATGAGAGCAACAGGCTCTCTCTAATTAAAAAGCAAAAAGGAAAAAATGAAAGTTATGGGCTATTGAAACTAAGATAAAAATTATATGCAATTAGTGTTTGTAGAAGCTATTGTGCTGCTCATGGAGTCACATAGCTCTCATCGTGGAAATAATATTTTGTCTACTCTAATAGTCCTGGTACAGTGGAGAGCATTCTAAGAAAGATGGGCTGCAGAATTCCATTTGTGCAATGGGCAAAGGAGGTATTGGTAGATGATGAACAACGAATTAGATGATAAGACAAAAGCAGAAAAATGAGGGGGAGAAGTGGGAGAATGCAGTAAATTAGAGCAGTTGCTTCAGAAGTGAGGTTTGGGGTGGGTCTCTGAGCACACGTCATTGATTAAGGGGTGTGTCAGTGTCTGTGTAGGGAAGCTAAATCATGCTTTCATGCACGGGTTTCTTTGCTTTGAGGTCTAGAACTTTTCCTGTTTTCTTTCTTACAGGAGAAAATTCTAATCAGTGTTTTTGAAAAGGAAAAAGATGTAGTGTGTATCTAAGGTACAATGCATTAAGATATTACTTATTGCTTCAATATTTTATTGGCTTCCTGATGCTAATTCTTGACATTCCAAAGAGGAATATATGACAGTTATCTCAGACTGGAAACGACTTTCATGTAATAAAAAATTCTTAGGCTATATGTGGTTTTCCTTTCAGAATACCACAAATTCAAGTAATTAAATAATAAATTCCTAAATTGTTTTCTGGAAGAAAAACTTGTTTCCCTTTTCTGAATTTTATACACATACATACACACAAAAATGTTTATCCATTATTTTTCAAGATAGTACTAATGATGATATACCTTACTCTGTTTTTTACCACTGCCTCAGGAGGTTTTTCAGAAGGTCCTGCAACCTTTACATTGCTGTAGTTTTACCACTGATGTATCATATTCAGTATTGTTATCTGGCTGTGTATGTAGTGAAAAACAGATGAAAAAAGGATGTGTGATGGGTTTTAGTTCATGAAATAACTTGGTTTTAAAGTTTATGGAACTGAAAAACTTTTTGGCTTATAGCTCTGCATATTCAATTAATAAAGAGAAGGCTGTTTTCCAGCTCTTTCTGTAAAAAAGGACATTTTTCTCATAAGGCAAAGAGAAACTTATGCCTGTTCAGCTCAGTTCAAAGGTAAATTCAATTCCAAAAGATACTGCTCACAAAAAATGTTGCCATGAAATTTAAACTGAAAGGAATAATACTTGCTAAGGATGAGTAAAATAAAACACACAAAAAGCTAAATGCATGTTTTGTTCTCTTTTTGTCATTGCTCTGCTGTTCTCAGCCTCTTTTCTCCTACAGTTCAGCAGAATTGTAGTGTATGGATATGTTTTTATGAAACAATTTTTTTATCGCTGTCGTTTTGACTCAAATAAGGACTTACTCTATGTCAAAGGCTATTTCAAAATCGTATGCAAGGCAGTAAACAGCAAGGAAGGCCATACTGGCATGTTAACTGGTTTGGAAGATAAATGGGGATCATCAAGGTACATGGAACTGTGAGAATTGTTGAATCAATGTTACAGTATTTAAATGCTTTCAAGCCTGACATAAAAAGCTCCTGGCAATGCTGGATGTCAGATATTTCATCAAGTTTTCTGGCTTCTGGGAAATAAAAATAGATGAGTGGAGTAAGGGTCGAGTGTTAAAGCGGTGAGGGCATGTGCCGCCCAGAAGGCCCTGTGGGAGCCGCTGAGGGCGGGGTCAGCTGAGTGACAGCCGGGCTGAGATGGTGATTGGCTGGAGGAACGCGGGGACAGCGTAAGAGCGGGAAGCTGATTGGGTGGAAGGACGCGTGGAGAGCGGCCCGGCGGCTGAGGCAGCCAATGGGTGCCCTCCTTCTGTTCAGTTCTGGGAGGCCTCGGTTTGGTTTCGGTGCTGGCAGGTGGAGATTAAAGGAATAAAAGGGGGTGATTCCTGCAATAAAGTGATCCGCCTCGGATGCGTAAAGGGGTCCGTGTCACTTTGTTCCCCACTGCTACAGCCAAGCCACAGTTTAAAATATCCCAAACTTTATGTAGGAGTTAGGATGCTATAAGTAAAACCACTTGATTTGAAAGACTTCTGCTTGGGAATAATTTTGATTTCGGAAATCAGTAAGATCAAATAGCCTACATATGCTCAAAAGGAAAGGTTTGAACTACGCTGCTCTGAATATTGCATCTTAGTAGTTAGTTGGTTATAAACGTCTCCAGGCCCATCCACTAACATAATGGTCTGTCCTTCCTGCTTGGTATCATAGACCTCTCTGACTTCTCATCTGCTTCCAGGAAGCCACTCCTCTTGTCCATCATTGCTTGTGCAGACCATGCTCTCTTGTACAAGATTATCTGGACTAGTTTCTTACTCTTCTTGCAGGGTCGTGCATGGATACATGAAATCCCACTCCCTCCTCATGAAAATTCTAAGTATCCCAAACAGAGCAAAATTGAAATGACGGGGTCTCCTGTGCTGCTATTGTCTTTTTTTGGCAGAACTCAAGTATGAAATATTAGTATTGTGGTTACAAATATATTTATTTATCCTGGTTATTTCTTAATACATTGTCCTGGGTTGACGCTACGATGCTTTGTATCCCCAATCGTGTGTGCTGTTCATGCCTGGAATTACGTTCGGTGCTTTCAGAATTGACTCTGAAAGT
>JAODKT010001744.1:51130177-51142087 GCA_027576195.1 Cossypha heuglini | reverse complement strand
ATTTTAAAGAGAAGCTTCTGCCTTTATTGGCAGACATCTGTCCTTCAAACTAGGTCACACGGTCATATCCCTGTAAGCATTAAAGTGTACTAGCAACCCAGTGTTCCCTGGTGCTTCTGGTTGGACACTAAGAAGCCTTCATAGAGGAATAGTGGTCTCCCTGAACTTCTGAGACTCAGGCACAGGGAGTCCCAACCAGCTCCTGATCTGACAGGGACACTCAAATATAGTATCTATATATGTGCACTAATGGGTGTGTGGACACTTAAATGTTGGTATGTGAAAAACACACAGATTTGTGCCTTAAAAAAACCCCAAAATTTTCACCTGAGTGTTTTCCTTTAAAGAAACCCTTCTCAGTTCAGTCCTTAGATTGAAGTGATTTCTATTCATGGCTTTCAGCTTTAGGAGAATGCCTTAAATATCAAAATTGTTCAATATATGTTCATCGGTCACTTTTCTTATGAAAGGCAGACAAATTGTAGGCAAAGAAAAAGACCATTTAAGTGAGGAATGATGGTGAATTCAGTAACTCCAATAGTGATAATTTGATATGCAATTCTTTCTCACATTTCAGCAAGACAAAGATATATATTTGTCTTTACATAGATTTTTAAGAAGAAAAACTGAGTTGAATGAAGATCAGTATTCTTCCATAAACTTAGATTATTATTTTAATAAACAAATGTAATGCACAAATGGAACTGACAGGTTAATGAACTTTGTGAATTACCTTGTCTATCTTTTTGTTTTGTACAAATTCATATTAGGAAAAAAAGTACTAAATTTTTTTCTTTAAATGCTCTATGAGCATCTTAATTAATGATCAGTAATATTTTAATTTCCTAATGAATTTTTGATATATAGATAAAGGACTATGAAACTTTTTTTTATTCTATGCTGTATAAAAAAAGCACTCATTTTCCTTGTCTAGGGCAACTTACAGGTTTCTTACTTGCAGAATCATTTATAATCATAGCATTCTGCCACACGAACATCTTTAAGCATGGCTATAATTTAAATTAAATATGGACTTGGGGAGATATTTTTAAATCTTGATTTTGTTTGTTTCTTTGTTTTTTGTGTTTTGTGTTTTGGTTTGGTTTGTATTTTTCCTTGACAGAAAATGTCTTTCGTCAGTTTATCTGAAGCTGGCTGTACCTCCAATACAGCAGATACAGCACTTGACATTAAGTCATTAATTAAGTCATCCTCTTGATAAAAGCAAAATTCCTCCAAATCAGAAGAGAGTCACACAGAGAGTCATGATTCCTACCCCTCATTATGGGCAGTCCTACCTGAATGCCAATTTTCTTGACAACAAGAAAGAAAAATAAACAGATTTCAGATACTGAAATGGTTCATGCCTCAAGCATTGTTATGAAGGAGTTTTGCTCATTATAGCAAAATCTGTATAAAGAAGAACCACAGAAGTCCACCACTCCTTGAAGAAGCCCAACTGGAATTTTGGACTGTGAGCTAAATCAGTTAGATAAGATAAAAGGTACACAATTGTTCAATCATCTCAGGTCTAGGGAGAAACAAACAAAGCTGAGGGAAAAGAATACATCCACAAGAAAGCCAAACACAGCAGAAAATTCTCCCCTGACTCGGTTTGGGGTGGGGGAGTCCACAGCCAAAAGAGGCCAGGTTTACACAGACTCCCCTCAAAACGAGGTGGGCAGGAGTAGGAGGTTTTGGATGTGTGGCGTAACTTCTGGTCAGAGGCACTGAACACCCATCCTCCCTTACACAAACCAGCCCAGCTGTGAAACCCCAACCCCAGGAAAGCCACATCCATGGGGCATTCACATGGGAGGCAGCTGACGGAGGTGTCATAATCCATCAAAGACTCCCGAAGTTCTCCCCAGACTCATTCCTGAGGCCTTGCACCACAGCACTGTATATGATGCAAAATTGTGCAACAGACCCAGAGACTGCCGCAGGACACTGTGTCAAACTGCACCCACCCCCTCCAGGGGAGGTACCTGGGCATTCCTACCTGGCCTGATTGTATATTAATCCATTAGCTCTTATGCTTTTTGGTCGACCCTGAATCACCACCAGGAATACTACCTGGAGAAGATCATTGGGTTGCCGTTGGGATCCTTGATGAGGTGATATATTCTTTAATCTGTCTCTATCACTCTCTTTCTGTCCCCCTACCCACCTTTTTCCTCTTTCTATTTCTTTCTTTCTCTCTCTCTCTCTCTCTCCCCCTCTCTCACATATTTACTATCAAATGAAATCCATACTACTGGCTTTGGCATATGAACTCATTTGCCCTTTAATTTGGGCAGAGGCATTTCTAATAACTTTAAAAACCAGGCCACAACAGCAATAAATGGCACGAAATTCATTATGTTTTGGTTCTGCACAAAAAGGGGTTCTAAGACCCTGGAGAATTAATAGGAGAACATCCCAACAGCTTTGCCTTCTTTTACTTTTATGTGGCCTTAATTCAAAGTAATATCACTATTTGTAATAATATCAGCATGTCACAAGAAGCTGGGTGACTTTTTTTATACTTTAGATGTGAGCAAAATTGTGGAGACTTTTAGTACACACACACACACACACACACACACACACGAGAACTATGCAAAATAAATTGCTAAAAGATGAAAATAAAGTGGAAGAAAGTTAAGAATCCCATCACAAGATTAGCTAATGACAGATAAGGAAGACGATTTGAGCATATTCCCACCCACTAGGTTATATATCTATAGCAAACTAGAAGAGCCAAATATTTAAGGAACAGCCAGACTGGCTGTGGGCAGGAAATAGGTATGTTTTTTGCAGCATCGATCTGAACATGTCTGGAACTGAATTTTAATAGATAGTGCAGCTCTGATTTGAGCTAAAATTGATGCAATTTTATTAGTGACTGTATAATTATATTGTCAATATCCAAACCCAAACTCCTCAACTCTAGCAGCCTTGCTCAAAAAAATGATATAGCTAAAAAAAAAAACCAAAACAAAAAAGGTCAGGAAAACATTTTAAATTATGTTTTTCTTCTGGTTAGCTTACTGAAGCCAGGCCAGTGTAACTAGTCTTTATTTTCCCATTGCATTATCTGATTTTCAGGAAAAAATGTGACCAGATAGATAAGTTTTGCAGAGGGAAGGCAAAAAGATGTGAGGCATGGCTTGTTCTTCTGTTTTTTTCTTTAACATACGTCATATTTACAATATATTCTAAAACATATGTTCTATACGCATAGGCCCTAAATGCAGAAGGTGAGAAGATGTGCACCCTGTGCTGTGTATTTGAACTGCATTGAGTTCTAATCTTAAAGAATAATTTTGACAAGATAAGACCCGTCATGATTTTTTTCTCTGTGTTGTTGCTTTGGGTTTTGTTTTTTCATTGTTCTTTGTTTTGCTTTTAACCAAATACAAGAAAAATTATTTGTTTGAATGCCAAAAAACCATTTCTTTGTGAAAGATTGATAAAGATATCATAAAGATCTTCCTTCAGGGAATTATTGTCATCTGTTAAACTGATTCAGAGGAACAAAAAGAATTTTAGCTTACTTCTGCTACAATGCATGACTAAAACCAAAGCAATATCAACTATTTAGGATTGTCTTAACCATATCAGGGCAAGCTTGTTGGAGCTTACTTTTTGAGACCTGGAAATGTGATACATTGGATAGAAGGCGAAAAACTTCTAATCTGCTTCCCGCTCCGAGCAAAAATACAGTTTAAAATATATCAATCCACCCATAGAGGTAGCTATGTGGAATCAAAACTCCCTTTCTCACTGACCAATGATATAGTCATTACAGACAATGAAGCGAGAAAGGAATAGGCCTTTTTTTTTTTTTTTCTGTGTGACTTTAACCAAAATATGATGTTCTTGAGGTTATTTTTAAAAAAACCTTTTTCTCCCCTACTATGGGAGCTTAGACAGGGAGTACTGTGGATTTAATTAACACATGTAGTTTGATAACCAAGATGCATTGGCAAGAATAAGCAGAGCTTTGAAGATTGAATTAAGACTGGCGACAGGGAAGAAGATTGAATCAAGAGGAAATGTTGCAAAATGTGTGAGTTTGTTTGTGTGGTGTTTAACCTAATTAATGTAGTAAAATACTACTAGGCTTCCGAGAATGGTATATAAGCATATGTAGCTCACAGAAAATTCATGCTCTGAATCACCAGTCTGTCTCTCTCTCTCAAGTGTATATGATTGGTGCCCCATGTGAGGAGAAGGACCGGCCTACCCAGCGATATTTGGCAAGCTTCTGGAACTGATCGTGGTGGTATGAGCCCACAATCACCTGTCGTGCTGCAACGTAACAGGTGAGCTGGAGGAATTGAACTATGGGACAGAACATGTCTGAGGACAGAGGCATCTATGAAACCATGCTCACTCTTTGGGGCTGTCCCATCCTAAAGCACAACCTTAAGTCACTTTTACGATAGGTGTGTAATGTATGTTATAAAATAATTCGCGTTGGTTTGTAATTAATGTGAAATAAATCATGTTTGTATAAATAAAGAAAATAATAAGGAAACTTTAGAACACAAGCTGCAGAGGGAAGAACAGGGATTGCCTTATGAAAATTGCAACACTGCACCAGTCAACAAAAGCTGAAGAACCTAAATTAGCAAGTTAATAGAATTGGTCCAGCGGAGATGGCCCTTTCAGAAACTGCCCAGGTAACACCCAGGCTAATCGCTAATCAACATAACTGGAGTCATCAGGGAAAACTACATCTCAATACCTGGTTCCTGTAATCCAAAAATCTGCATTCATTGAAATTCATTGCTTCCCAGAAACAGTTTTGTCCAGCCCAATGCAGAGAAAGAAAGCTACATGAATATGCGAAACTGCGAAAAGAAAGGAAGACTCTGCTCCAGACTAGAAAAAACTGTGTAAAACCAGGACTGACCAAGAAGACATTCGTGAATATAGGGAAATCCGATGCGATAGAGGTCGGATCAGAGTGTGTTCACCCGGCCCCGATCCCGGGCTCGGCGTTGTTTTTTTTGATTGTGACTATTGAGGACCGTATTTCGGTCGCAAAATAAAAATCGCTTTTTGATCATACTTAATTCGGCTTGATCTTTTTATTGTTTATAACAGGTGTCACATGTTTCCCGATATCACCCTTCTTCTGTTTTTCCCCTCTGCTACTGGGCCAAGGTGTTAAACACTAATTTAGCTACTATGGGAGCCGGCAAGGCATATGCTCCCAGCCTGGAGGGTGATTTTTGAAACATCAAAACATTTCAAAACATTTTGCTTTTTAAGCAAGAGCAGTCTCAGGCTGTATCCTCTGCAGATGTCACCGGCTTGCTGCCCAGCTCCAATTCTCCCTGCGGGCCTGAAACTGGCGACCCGATACTGAAGAGCCACTGCAGCTGTCAACCTCTCCCTCAGCCTAGACAAAGGAGGAGAAGGCATTCTGTCTCATGGTCGTTAGCAGTCTATATTGCAGATAGTGACTCTAGCAGTGAGGAGGAGGGGGTTCCCTTCAACCTGGGATCAATAGATCCAGGTGCTGAGCCAGACTTATTCCCTCCTGACTCCCATGAAAACTGGGTGCGATTAAAGAAAAAGGCTCTGAAGAAGGGGGATTTTGATATCACAGCAAAAATAGTCGTGCCAGTCATGCTTCACGGCACCAGGGGAAATACAAAGCGGTGGGAACCCCTCAGTTATTCAGAAATTAAGGAACTTCACTGTGCAGCTACAGAACACAGGCTGGGATTTCCCTACTTTGCTAATCTTTTATAATCTACCTTGTCAACTCATCTTATGACCCGTCATGATTTAAAGGGGTAATATATAATACAATGTAATTCGTGTAAAGTTGTAAATTAATGTAGAATAAGCAATGTTTGTATGCGTAAAGTAATAAAAACTTAAAAACCAAAAGCTGCAGGGGGAAGAACAGAGATCGCTTAATCGCAACACTCTAACTTCCAAGAAAAGCTGAAGAGCTCGGGTTAGTTAGACAATAGACCTAGCGGCGGTGGAGACGGCTCTGTCCAGGGAACACCCAAAAGATAAGAGCCCAATAAGCACCCACAATTAAGGTAATCAGAGCCATCCAGAAAAATACTTCTGAATGCCCGTTTCCAGTAAACTAAAATCTGCAAGTTGCATCTCAATTCCATCTTCATGTAAACCTGAACTTGCCTTCATCAAAATTCATCATCTCCCAGGATATGGTTTTGTCCAGCCCAACGCGGTGAAAGAAAACTACATGAATATGCTGAACGACAAGAGAAGACAAAAACCTCCGCTCCGGGCAAGGAAAAACTGTATAAAAACTAGACTAACTAAAGCGGGTTTGTGAGCATTTGGGGATTTGGAGCGATAGAGTTCCAATCATTGTGTGTTCACCCGATGCCGACCCCGGGCTCGACATTGTCCTTTTTGATTGTGGCTATCGAGGACTGTGTTTCAGTAGCAAAATAAATATCTCATATTTTAATCATATTTAATTTGGCTTGATCTCATTTTTGTCTATAACAAAGAGACTTGAGAACTTATTATTACCTCAACTCAGTATACCATTTTCTGATGCTCAGTTGAAAAAGAGGTTAGAAGCTTTGCTTGTGAAATCTGTGGAACTTGCAAACCAGAGCGGACCGCAGCAAGCCCCACCCCAGTTGCCACAAGCAGGCTTCACCAGACCATTGCGAATCTACAACCCACCACATTAGGAGGTGCTGGACTGGATCTGGCAACCTCTCACACAGTAACATTACTTAATTCAGCTGTTCATTTGCTTCCCATAAGAATTTTCAGACCACCATGACAGCGTATGCATGCATTGTTTTAAGCCCGGTCATCCACCTCTTTGATGGGACTGTGATACATTATAAGCACTTGGTTCATTAAAACTCCTAGTTAGGAAAAATGAATTTCAGCTGGGGGTTAGACGGGTATAGACTTTGACCACATAGTTTCAAATCACTAAGCATGGTATGCATAACTTATGCTGAAACTACCGGCTGGGCTGTTTAACCAGTTTTTAAGGATTTTCCCCTAGGCTAGGAGGAATAAACAAGAAAAGCACCCGGTGCCTCTCACCTGCTGCGACCACCAGAAGACAAGATTACGACCCCCCCAGCAAGAGTACTCCAAGGAAGGACACATCAGCTGAATTAGAACTGTATAAAAAGACCTTGGGGGGTGAGGGAAATGGCGCGCCGTTTGTGGAGCAGTGCATCCTGGCCGCCCATCGCTGTTTTGCCTACTGTCCCTTGCTAAATAAACTCTAATTGATTAGGACTGGCTTGATTCGGTTTTCATTCTCAGTCTATAACAGGACTGTTTGTTATCCCTGGGGCTATAGACTTTGTCTCTGATAATGAGATTATGATCATGGCCCAGACACCTCAACCACCTTGCATGGTTCCCAAAGGAACTTGAATAGCTCAACTGATTTTACTTTCTCAAACTAGGAGTGTACCTTTCACAGACATAACAGAAAAAGGGGGTTTGGGTCTACAGGAATACCCCAAGTATGCTGGGTACAGCCTATATTAGAACAGCGTCCCACATTCCTATGTATCCTGACATTAAAAGGACAAAAGATAGCACTTGTCGGTTTCTCAGACACAGGGGCTGATCTTACTGTTATCTCTCAAGCCAAATGTGCCTCACAATGGGCCTTGCTGAAGCACCCCCAGGCACTTCCAGGCACTGGGGAAGCAGCCTTAGCTATCAAAGCCACAACTTGATACATATCAATGGCCCCAAGGGACATCTCCCCTCAGTCAAACGGTTTGTATTACCAGTTGCTTGCCTTTTACTCTAGAGTTTTAAAAAGTTTTTTTATTGTGAAACTTTCGGTACAGCTATTTAGCAATTCAAATGTAATTATTCTTCCTTACCATGTTCAAGTATATCTAAGGACCACAAATACAGTAAACAGTAGCTTACTCTTTAGAATAAACGGAGCCCTTAACTTTGTAACTGTTTGTATGCAAGGATCAGTCTTACACACCTACTAACCTAACCAAGTTACTTGTGTAAAACTCAAAAAAAAATTTTTTTTTACTGTTTTAGCCTTCAATATTTACATCCCATTACTTTTATTAGGCCAAACTCAAATCTATTGTACAAGTATTCTTAAAAAAGATGGCAGCAGTTGAATTCCTACAGTAAATTCATGTTGCTACTATCACAATGCAGTTGTTTACTTGCATGTTTAACTGCTGTATGACAAATTTCAAGTAACCTTTTTGTAATGATAGAGTCAAAATGAATTAAGATTCCGTTAAGGTTAAGTACTTGACGTGGTTTCGGGCAAATTTGGGAGAAAACATCCAAAGAGCCCGCCCCCCCAGGAAGCAAACCCAGGAGGCCCCTTGCCCAACTGGTTTGGGAAGGAATTTCCTCAGAGAGAAATAGAAAAAACCTGTTTATTCAACAGGCAATGCACAAAAAAAAATGAACAATACTGAACAACAAAACCTGTCACTGCTCTGAACAGATGACAGATTCAGAAAATTTCTCTCCTGTGGTGGTAGCTCAGCTGAGTCTGTTATCAGTCCCTCTGATGCTGGAAAATGCCACTGCCCAGGCGAGGCCCGGGTGGGCAGCAGGTGGAAGCTCCTGGAGCTCCCCCCAGGTCCCCAGTCCAGAGCAGGTTGAAATAATTCCAGGGGAAAAAAAGAAAAAAACTTTCCAGGGAACTTCTCTCCTTCAGGTAATCAAAACTATCTAAAAGCAAAGGAGAAATCTCTCCCACTGTCCACCATGGCGACACAGTCCAGGAGACAAAGTGATGAAACTCCTATCTCTATGTTTCGAAAACAACTCCCTCAGACATTCCACTGCTTCTCTTCCCCCGCCTTTACTCTCAAATCCAGCCTTAAAGGTACAAAACTTGTTTCTGGGCTAAACATATGAACAGGGATACAATTCCACATCACAAAGTCACCCCATGACATTTAATTAAGTAAACTTCTGTTAAGATTAGGTATTAGACTAAGCAAAGTTAAATTTAAGTGTTATTCAATTTAAATTCTATTATTTTAAATTCTGTTCAGTGATATTAAAATCAATTCAGTAATGATAACTTTAAGTTCTCTAAGTGTACTTTTATTACACCTAAGTTACATTAAGTTCATCTTAAATGAATTTTAAGTTCTGTTAAAATACGTTATTTGAGTTATAAGATGCAACTCTATTGATAAAGAGATTACTAATGTTAAGTTTGCATGGAGCTAACATCTGTTAAAATCTGTTCATTTAAACTACCAGATGCAGTTCTTTTATTGTAGAGCTAAGACAGAACTAATTACTTAAGTTATTTAGTGCTTTATTTTTTACTTTTTTTTTTTTTTTTTGCTTAAACGTCATATATGCATAAACCTCCACTTCTTAAGACAGTTGTGATACAGTATAGGCACTTTGTTCATTAAAACCCCTAGAAAGGAACAATGAATTACGACAGGGGGTGAGACGGGTGTAGACTTTGACCACATAGTTTCAGATCACTGAGCATGGTATGCATAATTTATGCTAACACCGGCAGTTAATTAACCGGATATTAAGAATTCTTCCCTAGGCTAGGAGGAACCAGCAAGAGAGAATCGGGCGCCCGCTGCGACCATCAGGAGACAAATTATGACCCCCCAGCAACGGGCCGCAGAGTACTCCAAGGAAGGACATGTCAGCTGAAATTCAGCTGCATAAAAAGACCATGGGTGGGAGATGGAACTGTGCGCCGTTTGTGGAGCGGAGAGTCCCTGGCGGCCCAGCGCTGTTTGCTTACTGTCACTTGCTCCAATAAATTTTAATTGATTAGGACTGACTTGATTCGGTTTCCAGTCTATAACACAGTTACTATTGATATATTAAAAATCCTGATTATGTTGTTAATGTCATGAATTTGTTGACCTCTTTTAACAGACATTATCCATAAGATATTATTAATTTACTTTGATTTTGATTAACTTACTTTTAATTTGATATTTGTCTATGGTACTGTTGACTGTTTAACTGAAGATAAATGACAAAGCTGGCTGCTTTACAAACTTTAACGTATCTTTGCACAGCTATCTAAAAGACATGTATCATTTTAAGAAACATTCCGAACTACTATTACTGAGAGGTTTTTAGAACATATTAGGGAGACTCTTCCAGTTAAGGCCTGGACCCTGGCCAAGTCCTAGCCATATCTGGTCAGGAGGTATGCAAACAGCCTAGGTGTTTTCTGCATCAAAATTATACTCAAGTAATTCTGACTTGCTGAATTTGGACCTATAACAGCTGGAACCCTTTCTGGATTGAACTTGAAATCTTATCCGGGAATGGTTCTCCAAGCCTTAACTCTAAAATGAGGTTCACCAGTTACTGCAGACTCTGGATGATGGTACAGTATTTAGAGAATTGATGCTGCATTTTTTAAAATCACCATTCTACCTTTCATGTATTACTCATCACGTGTATTATCAAATTTATTTTTGCTTGGTGTGAGTTTATTGTTTTGCCACATGGCTTTTTGCTTTGTATGTTGCCTACCTGTTAAGTAACAAGAGACACATGCTGTTAAAAAAACAAAAGAAGGGGGAATATGGCCCCTCAAGAATGTTAAAATAATGCAATATTTATGCTTAAAATTTTGAAATGAAATCAAATAAAATTTAATCCCTGGCAGAGAGATACTGCTTTGAAGATTTACGTGTGCAGAGGCAATTTCTAAAAGTTTCTACATAAAGATCTTTATTTGAGTGTACAATGATGAGGTCTAGCTGATTTATTAACCTAGGGAAAAAGTATGCATGTATTTTATCATCAACAGGTCTGAAGCAGTTACCTGTTCATCTGAATAAACATTGATTGCCTCCAAAAAATGAGGCCCAGTGAAAAGAAAAGTTACTCAATTGCCATCCAGCCCTGACAATGACCTCTGAAGATATGTGATTTCATCCTCTGGGGATGCATGTCAGAAGAACCTCATCAGTACCTGTTTGACCTCTAACAGACTTATGGACTTAACAGATGGATAAGAAATTTAGTTAATAGGCTTATATAATTAGGCATTATATTATGTATTGTTACAACTATTCTTTGTATTTTCACAATGTGTGAAAAAAAATAATAGACAAATCACTTAAGTATATTTTTAGTTGGAAGAAATGGGCAGATAGGGGAGCTAAGACAGAGAGTACTGTGAATTTAATTAGTTGTCTTGATTTGAAAGACAGATGTTTTGTAAGAGAGGCAGGAGCCTCTCTTGCCATGGACAATGTAAATCTCCTCCCTCAAAATTATTATAATTTTGAAATTAAGGAGCTCTCAGGCAAAGATATGGGAATAGGAATAACAGTTCTTTACTGGGAAAAAAATTAAATAAAAATACAAAAAAACCCCAAACAAAACAAAACACTGACAGAGTCAGAATACAACCTGACAGCCCATCAGTTGGTAGCAGTCCAATGAAATGGTGGCTGCAGTCCTCCTGGAATGACAGATGTGGCTCTGTTGAAGAAGTGGTCCTGTAGAAGGGTGCAGTTTTCTTCCAAAGATCCAGTGAGGATGTAGAAAGGTCTGCTTTTCCTCTGGAATCCGGCTGCTGGATTGATGGAGACTGGGTCTCTTTGGTGTCACAGTTACTCAAGTTCATAGAAATGCATCTGCCTGAATTAAGGTGCAAATGAGACCATATGCCAGTGACAATAGTATGGGTTTTATCTGATAGTAAATATGGGGGAGAGAGAGAGAGAGATTGAGACAGAGAGAGAAATAGAAAATAGGTGGGGAGGACAGAAAGGGGTTGACAGAGGCAGAATATGGACAATATAACCACTCCATGGATCCCAATAATATTCCATTGATCCTCTCCTTGGTGGAGAACGTTCCCCTGAAAAACATAGTATCTGATGGGTTAATATAAGCTCTGGCCAGGTAGGAAAGTCCAGGCACCTCCCT
>JAODKT010001744.1:51106922-51120843 GCA_027576195.1 Cossypha heuglini | reverse complement strand
CAAAGGAAAACTTCTGCCTTTACTGGCAGACACCTGTCCTTCAAACCAGGACATCTCAAAAAAGGATTTATACATCAGGATTTGATCTGCAGTCTTATCAGTGTGCGGCTCCCAGCATACTCTGGTTTTCTGGACCATGTGATGAGCACGTCTTTAAAATTAGCTGCAGTGTGGCTGTCCTGACTGAATCCTGCTAGTACCTACCCCTGACAGGCATTGGGACAAGCCTTTCTGACATTGACAATTCTGCACATCAGAAAGGCAGAGATCTAAAGTGACTAGGAACTTTAGGTCTAAGTGTAATTTGGAGGTTCTCCAGGTTAGGCAGATTGGAAGATAAAGTACAATCAACCGCGAAACCTATCTGTCAAGTATGGTGATGGAATCATTCCATATTTCTAAAATTAAGTCATCAAAATTTGGCTTTTGTTAATAAGCTTCCAAATCTGGTGCTAGCTCTTTCTCCAGATTTTTACCCATTTACTTGATTAATATTTATTTTTTGCTGTTTCATTTACACAAGTATGTGATTTTCTTTTCCTTCTGTTTTTTTTAAATTTTAAATTGTTACAATTTTTTTTTAAATTTAACATGTTGCTGGCTTCACACTGGGTCTCTGGGAAACAATTAGGTATATATTAAAATTTTAATAGAAGGAAAGGTAAAAGAAATTAATGCTGTACTGATTGTTTTGATAGACCTTTTGGCAAAACTTCTCTGAAAAACATATTTCAAATGCAAATATACAGCAGTGAAATGGTTAACTGCAGATTTATTTTCTAAAATAACTACTGAAAATCTGCGCATCTCACTGAGGGTAATTTTTCCACATCCCTGTGTCTGTATAGTGGCAGGAGACACTATTTATTTAAGTACCTCTCCTTTTGAAAAATGGGTATAAGAGAATGTAGATGGAAAGAGTGGCCGATCTATGCTCCATCACAAGCCTTGTGTTTTGCAACATCCCTAAGCATTGTCAAGAAAGAAAACCAAACAAAAACATGCTTTTTCTCCATCAGGCTTTAATTGATGGAAAACTTCCATGAAATATGTACATTAACATGGAAACTAAGCAAGACCATTGGTTAGCCACATAATCATTGATTTCCAGGCTGAAAATACAAGCAGAACCTTTTCAAGAAATGCATAATATATGTTGTACATACTTGTTTCAATGTACAATGTTATCACAATACAGATCAATAAGCTAACCCTAAAACCAAGGGAGTATGTAGTCGTGCAGGTAGCAGAGAATGACCCACTGCAGAAGGGCATTAATAGCAGTATTCTCCAGGTCTGTAAATGATCCTGTAACTACAGTCAGTTTTACTTATTAGAGCACAATATTTAAAATAAACAAATCTATATTTTGTGGATTGCTGTTTTTCTACAGATAAAAGGGTTGTTGGGGGTTAGTTTTTTTCCCTTTCTCTCTGTGGAATTTTTTCCTATTGACATGCTAAGGAGCACTGATGGCTAGGTCCTAGCACTGATGGCTAATGACAGAAGGAAGGGGAGCTTCCCTGTTTCTTTTTTCAGAGTTTTTCTTGCAGGGGGAGGGGGGGACGAGTGTTGGAGTAGACCACAAGATCAGAAGTAGGTAAGGAGGCAGGGAGGTGCTTGCTCGCTTGCTCGCTCTGGAAGGAGGAGCACCGGGACTGACGCTGTGAGCAAAGTCTCTCCTCCATCACTTTCCCATATGGGACACTGCCACTATCACCCCCCTGCCCACCATCAGTAGCTGCAGCGCAGGGAAGGGTGCCTGTGGCCAGGAAGGACTGGAACTGGGTTACTGCTCTGTTAGTTGTTAATTTCACAGTTGTTGTTGTTTTGTCTTGTTAGATACACTAGTAAAGAACTGTTATTCCTATCCCCTATTCCCATCTATTGCTTGAGAGCCCCTTAATTTCAAAATTATACTGATTCAGAGGGAGGGATTTATTAGCTCCATTTCGAGGGGAGGCCCTGCTCTTCCCTAGCACACCTGCCTCTTCAAACCAGGACAACGGTCCTCATGATGGGGATAAATTGGGTATTTATACAAAATTTAAATGCTAAAGACTGCAGCTCTCACACAATGATGACTCAAAGAGCAGTCTCCAAAGATTTAACTCTGCCACAGCACACCCCAGAGAGGCTCCAGGTGTCCTCTAAATTGCCCCTGACTAGCAAGGGCTTTTGCCTACAATCTGTGTTTAGGGTACAGTAGCTGCTACATCCCCACCCTTGTGTTTATCTCCATTGTGCAGACTGGCAATCATGGTTTGGTGCAAGCCACTTTCCAAGAGCCTTTGCCACTCCACTGAATAACAAAAAGATTACAGTGGCAGGGTACAGTTCACTCCTGTATATGGGTTTGTGCTGGGAACTATTTTGTTAGCGGTTAGCAGTTTTTGTTTGTAGTTATTGTTCAAAACCCATGGATTTGGTTTAGGGAAGTGATAAACATAAGGACTAAAATATGCATACAGGAAAGAATTTCCAGTGGTCTTCATACAAATGTTGTTATGGAAAACAACACAGAGAATTCATAATTATTTCAGTATTTCCTCCATTTCCTCCTCCATATTGCTTCTAGCCTGAAGAAAAGATGTTTGAAGTGGATTTAAACACCCTGTCTTCTAAATGGAGTGTTAATGGGAAACTAGGAACTACACTGCAATTTTTGTCAGAATGGTATTGTTGGTGAGATATTTACAACATAAACAGATATTACAACTTATGTTTACAACTCAAAAACTCACTAACATCATCTCTGTCGCAGTCTAACTCTTCCTTACAGAGTCACTAGAGTCTGTAGATCTGTGGTTCCTATCAGGCCAGCTATCAGTTCCTATCAGACCATCGCAGTCCAGAAACCTCCAGCACACAAAAAAAATAGAAGTGTGGTGATGGTTTAAAATAAACTGAGTTTACCTCCAAGGAAGCAGCATAAGAACCCACTGATTCAATAAATAAGAAAATGAGAAATGAAGTTGATTTCTACTTTATTGCATTTTATATTGTCCCTTCAGTCTTTAAAGTCTGCAACAGCATGCAACAGAATTTAGTTTTGTGGCTTTACAGAATTTAAGACATTAATATAATTTTGAGAACTTAAAAATTCTGAGGCTGCTGATGATTTTCAAAAGATAATACTAGAAGAAACAAAAAAAAAATTCTGGCAAAACAAACGAACTGAGCCAATTAACCTGCTCTGGAGCAAATATTAATGTTTAATTCTCACAATTTACAGTTTCTTACTGAAGTTAGATAAAATTCTGTCCCTTTACTTGGCAGAGATAAGTTTTTTTGTAAATGCAGCTTTCCAAGATAACTTGTCACTCATAGATAGCTATATATTTACCCTATTATTATAATTAATCTACTTATTAAAATGCCTTTTCCTGACTATTTGATAAAAAGATACTACAGCCAATCACAATTTCAGTGATTGGTGGTACTTTGAATGTTTCAAAAAATATTTTTTTCTGTGCTGTATGACTAGAAAATATTTAATTATAATAAAATATTTACTCTTTTGATCTTCTGTGAACTGAATTGAATTAAATTAATCCTGCTCTATGGATTGATTTGTTGAAGTTAATAAGGATAATAAAGGAGGACCCTCACAACCAGCAGGGGAGACAGAGATTGAGATCATCACCAAGTTCCTGTCATATAAAAGTCTCCGTAGTCTGCAAACAACATTGTACGAAGGGGGTGTGAGGCTTACACAACCTGGCTACTTCAGGTCTGAGACCTTACGGGTACAGGTGTGCAACTAGATGGGTCTAAGGCAAGGAATTTGGGACCCTTGACCCAGGACACAGGTGTGAATCAGATATTCTTAAGGTAGCCAGGGCCCCTCTTCCTCTGGGACCGGCTTTTAATGAGTGTAAGAGGTTTGTCCACAGAGAGAGAATGCAGGAGCACCACTGTAGAATGTGTTGGAAGACCCTTGAGGAAGGGATCCAACAGTTGAGAGAAGTGGCAGTATTGGAGGTACTCTTTGGGAAGGATGGACAGCATGATAATAACCCCAACAAGGTCAGGTGAACAAGGCAAATGTTATGAAATCTGACAAATTGTAAGGGTCAGTCTGAAGTTTCCTTGATCTGCCTCATGATCATTGAAGATCAGAGACTGAGACCTGGGACCCCAAAAGTTGCTCTGGACAGGAGTTTCTGGCCTGGCTGAGGCGGATGCTTGCCAAAGGACTGTTTGTAGGTGTGCCTGCCGCTTGCCATGGTACGCTGCTCTTGAGCAGGGTATTGGCTGTTGTGTCCTGTTCCTGCACCTGTTTCTTGGAGCAACGATCTCCGCATACAATAGTCCATAAATCTCCCCACCTTTTGTCCAGAAACCACTCGCTTTGGAAAAGGACTATTAAAAAAAGTGACTTTCTTAAAGAGTCTCTGAGATCTTTTTCTCCCCAACGGATGGAAGGCCCATCCACTGGCTGAAGACCATGAGGATGCATCCCATCTGTTGGTAACTATTTGCCCATCCTCTCTCTCTCTCTCTCTCTCCCCCCTTTTACTTCGTTTCATCTATCTTTGTCTCTCCTCTATCACAAAAATGGTTGTCATGCAATAAAGCGCATAGTTGCTTGCTGCTGAATAAAACTTGAGTGTCTCGCTTTTTGTCTTTTTCACCCTGGGGTCAAACGAACCATCATGACTCCCGCTTGGGTTGAGTGGATCGTGACACAAACCTAGGGCCATCTCAATACGTCATCGTCATTGCAATGATTAATGCTGATAACAATCGAGAGACGGTGGGTTCTGTCGCCAACAAGTTTAGGAATTATGAGAGTATGATCAATGGTCTGATGCAGGCTCGTGTCTCTGCTGAAATTAAAAGCCTCCAAGAGGAGATGAAGGAGATGAGGGAGAAGATGAGGTAGAATAGTTCCCATATGGCACCACTACGAGTCATAGGCCCCAAAGTAAGAGCTCAATGCCCTCCAGCTAAAGAGAGAGGGTACACTCTACGAGCTGACCTGTGGTTTTTTTCTGCATTACCATAGGGAAGACATGATGAGAAGGTGAGATAAAAAACCCACTTCTGTCCTGGCAGGACGGGTGAGTCAGCTCAAGGAGGGAAACACTAATTGAGGGAATTCCACTAAAATGAATGTAGACTCAACCTCCCCTGACCAAAGTGTTGGGTATTACAGAAGGGAGGATGAGAGACTAATCTGTCGGATCCCCTTGAAGGAACCTCTACTATGTATGCCCAAGAAGGCAATGATAACCAGAACTAGATGGGCCCTCCCTCTAGCCAGGGAGAGGCACGGGAAAACCAGGTCTTTCGGACAGTGTGGATCCTATGGCCTGGCACATCAAAGCCACAGATATATAAAGTGTTACTTGGTACAGGTGCATAGTGTAACCTTAATGCCATCAGGGCATGTAGGGGCAAAACCTGTTTCCATTGCTAGGGTGATGGGGTGACAGCAGCAATTGACTCTGCTAGAAGCTGAGGTGAGCCTGACAGGGAAGGAGTAACAGAAACATCGTATTGTGACTGGCCCAGAGGCTCCCTGTATTCTAGGCATAGACTTCCTCCGGAATGGCTATTACAAAGACCCTAAGGGACTCAGGTGGCCTTTTGGAATAGACGCTATAAAGGCAAAAGACATTAAGCAATTGAACACCTTGCCTGAACTATCCGAAAACCCAGCTGCAGTAAGACTCCTGAAGGTGGAAAAACAACAAGTACCAATTGCCACCTTGATGGTGCACCACTGGCAGTATTGGATAAATCGAGATGCCATGATCCCCACCAACAAGATGATCCCTGTAAGGCCCACTCACCCTTCAAAACCCCATTTGGCCCGTGCGCAAATCTGGTGGAAAATAGAAATTGACTGTGGACTATCATGCCTTGAATGAAGTGACTACATCACTGAGCACTGCTGTGCAGACATGCTGGAGCTCCAGTACAAGCTGGAGTCCAAGGCAGCAAAGTGGACACTGCCATGACATTGCAAATACATTTTCCTCCATTCCTCTAGCAGCAGAGTACAGGCCTCAGTTTGCTTTCACCTGGAGGGGCAAAGCTGTAAACAGAGCCCCACCATCTGCCATGGACTCCATTGAAAAGGGGTAAAGCTCCAGAACATCTGCAATATATCAATAACATCATTGCGTGGGAGAACATGGCAATGGAAGTATTTGAGAAAGAAGAGAGAATCATCCAGATTCTGCCGGAAGCCGACTTCACCATCAAGAAGAGCGAAGTCAGAAGACCTGCTTGAGTGATCCAGTTCCTGAGGGTAAAGTAGCAAGATGGACCGCATCAGATTCCCACTGAGGTCATCAACCAGATCACCACAATGTCTCCACTGACCAGCAAGAAGAAAATGCAAGCTTTGCTAGGCTTTTGGAGAATGCACATTCCTAAGTACAGCCAGATTGTAAGCCCTCTCTACCTGGTCACTCACAAGAAGAGCAACTTCCACTAGAGCCCTAAAGAGCAACAAGCCTTCACCCAAATCAAACTGGAAATCATTCATGCGGTAGCCCTTAGCCCAGTCAGGATGGGGTCAGAGGTAAAGAATAAGTTTTACTCTGCAGCCAGGAACAATGGTTTGTCCTGGAGCCTTTGCCAGAAGGTGCTTGGGAAGACGCGAGGCTGACCACTGGGATTATGGAGCTGAAGTACAAAGTGTCCGAAGCTAACTACACTCCCACAGAAAAAGAAATCTTGGCTGCCTATGAAGGAGTTCAAGCCGCCTTCCGAGGTAATTGACACTGAAGCACAACTCTTAGCATCATGACTACCAGTGCTGGAGTGGATGTTGAAAGAAAAGGCTCCCTCTACCCACCACGCCACCAATGCCACAAGGAGCAAGTGGATTGCCCTCATCACGTAGTCTGCCTGTATTGGAAACCCAAATCACCCTGGGATTTTGGAAGTAATCATAAACTAGACGGAAGGTGAAGACTTTGGTCTCACTAATGAAGAAGAGCAGGCACAAGTGACATGGGCTGAAGAAGCCCTACCGTATAACCAACTGCCAGCACACGAAACGCGCTACGCTCTTTTCACTGATGGTTCCTGTTACATTGCAGGGATGAACCGGAAGTGGAAAGCAGTCATATGGAGCCCCACATGACAGGTCGCAAAAGTTACTGAAGGACAAGGTGGATCAAGCAAGTCAACTTGCTGAACTCAAAGCTGTTCAGCTGGCCCTGGACATTGCTGAAAAAGAGAAGTGGCCAACACTCTACCTTTATATTGATTTGTGGAGGGTAGCCAATGCTCTGTGGGGTTGGCTGGAAAGGTAGAAAAAGGCTAACTGGCAACTGAAAACCAATCTGGGCTGCTAAAGAGGGGAAAGACATTGCCACTTGGGTAGAGAAGCTACCTGTAAAACTCTGTCATGTGGATACCCATGTCCCCAAAAATCAGGCTAATGAGAAGCACAGAAACAAGGAGTGAGTAAATCAGGCTGCAAAGATAGAAGTGTCACAGATAGACTTAGATTTGCAACACAAGGGACAGTTGTTCCTAGCTCAATAGGTCCATGATGCCTCAGGTCATCAGGGCACAGATGCCACCAATAAGGGAGCACGAGACAGAGGGGTGGATCTAACCATGGACCATATTTTTCAGGTTATCCATGACTGTGAGATGTGTGCTGAGATCAAGCAAGCCAAGCAGGTGAAGCCCCTATGGTAGGGGGGGCAGTGGTCCAAATATAAGTATGGGGAGGCCTGGCAGATTGACTACATCACCCTTCCCCAAACCTGCCAAGGCAAGCACTATGCGCTGACCATGGTGAAAGCCACTACTGGATGGTTGGAGACCTACCCTGTGCCTCATGCCACTGCCCGGAACACCATCTTGGGCCCTGAAGAACAAGCCCTTTGGAGGCATGGTACCCCTAAGAACATTGAGACAGACAACGAGACTCATTTGAAACATAGCCTTATAAACACTTAGGGTACAAAACAGAGCATTAAGTAGGTGTACCATATTCCCTTACCATACACTGGTGGCTAAGAAAGTTAAACAGTGCAATGGCCTGCTTAAAACTACCTTAAAGGCACTGGGTTGGGGGACTTTCAGGAACAAGGAGATTAATTTACCAAAGGCCACATGGTTAGTGAACACCGGAGGTTCCACTAACCAAGCAGGCCCTGCCCAGTCTAAATCCTTAGAAACATCAGACGGAGATAAAATTCCAGTGCTACACATGAGAGGTATGCTAAGGAAAACTGTTCAGGTTAACTATCTCTCCAGCAAAGACAATCCTATCTGTGCAGTTGTCTTTGTCAGGGACCAGGTTGCACCTGGTGCGTAATGGAAAAGAATAAAGAAACTTGACGCATACATCAAGGAGACCTTGTTTCAAGGTGAACTACCCATAACACTGTGTCTGTATCTGTATCTGCATGTATATATATATATATATATAATTATATAATGTATATATATAATTTAAAGGTTTAAATTTGATGTAACATGTTGGTATGGGAAAATTTGGGGTGGATAATGTTGGGGGTTGGTTTTTCCTTTCTCCTTTGCCTGTGGAATTTTTTCCCATTGACATAGTAAGAAGGACTGATGGCTTGGTCCTTGAGATGGCGGGTTGGGGGAAGCTCTCTGCTTTTTTGGGAGTTTCTCTTGGAGACAGGAGAGACACTGCGAGATTAGGAGCAAGTAAAAGAAGAGGGGTAGAAGTGGGGGCAGTTGCTTGCTCTTGCTAACTCTTGGCTTTGGAGGAGGAAAGCTGCTGCTAGCACTGCCATCCCAATGCCGGAATCTGCCTCTTCTTCTGCTGCTGGACCGCGCACCCTGGCCCTGCTAGGATGCCCTCCTGCTTCAGCTTGCTGTTTCCAAGTGTCCTGCCGGAGCACTGGGACCGACATGGCCCCCAGGGTTCGTGAGGAAAGCCTCTCTTTTCCATTCCTTCCTGCCTCGGACACAGCCGCCATTACACCAGCATCCCCTGCAGCCTTGCACGGATCATTGCACCTGCCCAGTTCACTGGGAGTCTGCCAGCGCTCCCTGCTGGCTATGACAGTAACTGCACCAAAGGGAAAAGTGCCTGCAGCCAAGAGGACTGTTACCGAGTTCCTGGTTCTGTCTGGTATTAATTCCATAGCTGTTGTTGTTTTGTTTGCCTTGTTATACATACTAGTAAAAAATTGTTATTCCTATCTCCATCCCCATATCTTTGCCTGAGAGCCCCTTAATTTCAAAATGATACTAATTCAAAGGGAGAGGATCTACTTTTTCCATTTCAAAGGAAGGCCCTGCTTTTCCCTAGCAGACACCTGTCTTTTAAACCAAATCAACAGGCAATTGATATTTTGCACTTCTGCACTGCCATTCGTGTTTCACTTTTAACTTCCTGTGGAAACCACAGGTTTTATTATACCCTAAACTAAAAACGAAATAAAACGTTGTCTTATCAGAGGATCTTTCTAAACTACAGACATGAAAACTTTGAAATAATTAACGTGTTTCCTTCAATCAGCTCAGTTAAAGGTATCTATTTGCAGAAAGGTCAATGGCAAATAGCAAAACAAGGTAATTTTGTAAAAACTATGTACTGTGTTTTATACTCCATCCTCTCATTGCTGCAATGGACAATTTGGGGGAAAAACAAGAACTCTGCAGATCTTTTCTATTGCAGAGGACTGGACAGAATATCTATGACAGGAACAGTTTTCAGTGAAAATCCTTTCCTGGCCTTTGACTGGTAAGAAAAGATGGTAAAACTATGGAAAAGTCTCCTTCGTTGTTTCTCCATGGTCATGGTTTGACATTGGCCAAATGCAAGGTGCCCACAAAAGCCGCTCACGCACTCTCCCCTGCTACAGCTGGGCAGAGGAGAGAAGGAAAACCGAAAAGTTAACAAAGGGTTCAGAGAGTTCAGACACGGACTGAGAGGCAACACTCTGAGGCAAAACAGGCTCAAATTTAAAGGCACAAACAAAGAGAAATTATCACTAACAGAATCCAAAGACGATAATGAGAAGAGAAATAAGCCCTTAAAACAACTTTTCCCCCAGGCCCTCTTTCCTTCCACCGACAGTGCATGGAGAGAGGGCATGGGGGTTTTGGTCAGTTTATCACTAAGATTTTCTTCCTCTGTTTCAGAGATCAGTCCTTCTTGTGTGAGGGGGACTTCCATGGAAGATGGCTCCCGTGAACTTCCCCATTGTGGGTCCACTCTCAGGAGCAGCAGCCATACCACACCCGCTGCAGCTGCCCATGGGCACAGCCCTCCCAAAACTGCTGTCGTGACAGCGTGCAGTCATGCAAGGGCAGGCTGCTCCAGCCTGGAAGCAGGGTCCCTCTGTCCCCCGGGTCTCCCACTGGATCACAGCCTCCTCCAGGCATCCACCCGCTCAAACCTGGGCACCTCCCCCATGGACTGGGGTGGATTACTGCATTCCTCTGGATCCCATGGGCTGAGGGGCACAGCTGCTTCACCATGGCCATCACCACAGCCTGCAGAGGAATCCCGGCTCCAGTGCCTGCAGCATCTTCTGCCCCTCCTTCTCCACTGATCCTGGTGTCTCCATGCTGTCTCCCTCACACATTCTTACCTCCTCCTCTTCTCTGGCACAAAACAAAACCAAGTGACTTTGTTTTGATTTTCTTAAATACGTCATCACAGAGGCATTACCAGCCTCTCTAATTGGCCCAGTTTTGGCCAGCAGCATGTCCATCCTCAGAGCCATCATGGATTGGCTCTGCTGGACATGGTGGAAACTTACAGCAGTTTCTCACAGAAGCCACCTCCCTGCTAAGAAAAACCAGGCCGAGCAAAAACAACACATCTATGAATAACACTGGCTTTGAGCAGAACCTCCCACAGATCATGCTAGCAAAGAAATATATTGAAATGCTGGAAGAAAGGCACTAAATACACCATATTCCTACAGCCCTCCATCTGCCATGGGTATCAGCAACAGATAATAGTATTTTTATAATTTTTCCCTGTTGGTTTTTTTTTTTGTTTAAAGATTAACCTTTGAACATGTATTTTGTGATGAACATTCCTGCTTACCCATTTGTCAGTGGTGTCTCATTTACATCTCTATTTTGGTTTTGGTTGGTTGGTTGAGTTAGGTTTTTTGTTGGGTTGTGGTACTTCGGTTTTCGTTATTTTTTGTTCTTTTGTATTCTTTCCTTTCTGAAAGCACTGAAAACTGAAATCACATAGAATATTAAGAAGACAAGTATTGCTGATGAACTGGTGCCAGTCGAATTTCCCAGTAAGATTCTTAGACTTCACTGGAGCAGGTAGACCAATTTGTTTGCAGGTTCATATCTGTGAAATATGCTTGCCTCTCCGCATGCCGCAGCTGTGAAGACAAAAGGCATTTGAGCTCCCATAAAAAGCTAATATCTTTAGACAAAAGAACTGCCAAAAGCAAAGCAGAGTTTTGTGCTTGAGAACACAAAACACCTGGCAACATCGCAGTCAAAGCTATTGTAGCCAATTATTTGCTACCTATTTAATAAAACATTAAACATCAGAGACTTCTCAGTGTTTTTCTAATATTGCTTCATGTTTTGGGTTGTGTTTCTTTTTTTCCCCATTTGAATGCAGTCTTTGAAAAGTATACTATTTAGAAGGTATTTTAGGCTGCTACATTTGACTGACACCTGAAGAGCTCTTCATTTGGTACATGCAATTCTTTAGAGTAATGCAGCAAGGAGATCCATGCTATAAAGAAAAATTCAACTCCTTTAAGAAAATTCACACCAAACAACCTTGTAGTCATGGTATAGCTATCACAAAGCTGTGGATTCATTTTCAGAGGTATTTCAACTTCATGCACAAAAATTATATTATTTTATTTGAAGTATATTACAAATTTGGACTTTATACTCTTTTCTGCTTCCTTGTTTGTAGAAGATAGCAGCAGCATGGAAATAAGAACAGGATCAGCAGAAATGAGAAAAAAAGCAATGGCACTATGTTCTTCCATTTTAGCCTCCACGCTCCAAAGTTAAGGTCGACAGGTTCAGAGTTTCACTGAACTGCTGGGAAAGGCTAACTTCACACCAGCAGCCTGAGGTATGCTTGCATTTTGATCACTGGGCATGTCAATTCAAATCACTGAGATAATCTGCAATTTCTCTGGGCAACATGTTCCAGTGCCCCAGCACCTTCTTACGACCCACCCCAAACAGTGAATGATCAGTGTTTGTAAATATATATTTAGGGTTTATTTTAGAACAATTTGGTCCCAGTAGTAATTTTGGGTATAACCTATTATAATATAGCAATTAAAAAGTAGAAAAATAACACTTAACAAAATATAAAAAGAAAAGAAATATAATTAAAAGAAAGAAAAACAAAAGAAGACAGAATAGAAAGATGTATATAGCCATCTCCCATGAGTCCATCAACAGGACTTGGTTATTATAATTTTGATGTCTGTTAGTTGAAGTGATTGTTGCAGTCTTCATCTGTCAGGGGTAGAGACATCTCACAAAAAACAAAGTTCAATGTGTTAATATACACAGAATATGCTGAGTTGGAAGGGACCCACAAGGACAACCAAAGCCAACTCCTGGGCTTGCACAGAACCATCCACAAAAATCACACCATTGACCTGAAAGCATTGTACAAATGATTCTTCAACTCTGTCAGGCCTGCCTGCTGCTGTGACCACATTCTTGGAGAGCCTATTTCAGGTCCTATCACCAGTCACCACAAAGAAGAAATCAGTGTCTGCCTCTCCTCTTCCCCTCACAAGAAAGTTGAGGAGTGCGATGAGGTGTCCCCTCAGTCTCCTTTTCCTCAAGCTGAACAGAACAACTGCCCTCAGCTGCTCTCCAAGCCCCCTGGAGCCTTGAACTTTTTAATACCACTCAGCAGCTCACACTCTTGCATTAACCCTGAAAATTACTGTCCTGGTTTGAAAAGGCAGGTGTGCTAGGGAAAGTAGGGCCTTCTCTTGAAATTGAGAATGTAAATCCCTCCTTCTGAATTAGTATAATTTTGAAATTAAGGGGGTCTCAGGCAAAGATATGGGGATAGGAATAACACTTTTTTACTAGTATATATAACAAGGCAAACTGTAAAATAACAACTATGAAATTAACAACAAAAAGAAGAGGAACTCAGTTCCAGTCCTCTTGGCCACGGACACTTTTCCCTTTGGTGCAGTTCCCGTCACAGCTGGCACGGAGCACTGGCGGGCTCCCAGTGGGCAGGGCAGGTGTGATGATTCCTGCACGGCTTCAGGGGGTGCTGGGGTGGTGGCGGCTGTGTCCAAGACGGGAAGGGATGGAAGAGAGACTTTGCTCATGAACCCTGGGGCCATGTCAGTGCCATTGTGAGATATTACACAGTGATTCATGTCATTATGAAAATACACCATGGGATCAATATAAACAAGAATATTGATTCCAAAGTAAAGCATGGACATGAGACATAAGAATATTTAATCACTTTATAAATTGTCAAATTCTTTTGTTTTTATTATTATTTTCACTATAATCATGAATTGTATCCACTTATACGTATAAGAAAAATGTGAGCTTGTTTGAACATGAGCAGGCTTGTCCCTGCTGTTACCTGCTGTCCTGGTTTAGGACAAAATTTGGGGAAAAAATCCTCTAAAGGAGCCCCCTAGGGAAATAAACTCCCAGAACTCCTCCCCCCACCCACTACCGAGTTCAGGAAGAACTTCCTCCGAGGTAAAGTGGAAAAAACTTGTTTATTTAAGAAATACACAGAAAAAAAACCACTCCCCAATACAGGAAAAAAAAGCCACGAAGGCCAAAGGAATTTGTCACCCGAGTAGATGTAAATCTTGAGACGTCTCTGTTGCTGGGGAGGGCCGACACGCGTATTTCTGGTCACACGAACAGGCAGCGTTCGGGGTTTCTTGGTGTCCGGGTCAGGTGGAGTCTGGATCAGGTTCAGATGGTATTCCTAGCTATATAAGGGAAA
>JAODKT010001744.1:51087346-51097392 GCA_027576195.1 Cossypha heuglini | reverse complement strand
CGCTGTTGCTGCTGGAGGCCACCCGCTGCGGGGAGGCTGCGGCCCCGCGCCCCCGGGACGCGGCCACCGCTTCCCCGCGCCCCACGGAGGCGGCCGGTGGGGCCGCCACGCGGAGCAGCAGCGGCAGCAGCCGCCTAGCCGAGGTGTCGGCGGAGCCTGAGCAGGGCCAGCCCATGACCCAGCGCGCCCTGTCCGTGCTGGTGCTGGCCAGCGCCGCCCTTATCGTCTACTTCGTGATCCGGACCGTGCGGTGAGGGCGGGGAGCGGGCGTGCGGGCGCGAGGGATGCAGTTGCGCGGCCGAGGCTGCGGAGCGCGTCGGTCCCGCGGTTCCTGAGGGGCCGGCGGTGCCGCCTCTCTGGTGTGGCCGGCGAGCAGCTCGGTGGGCTCCGCTCGCGTCACCGAGAATCGCACATCAGTGTAGGGCGTTTCTCGACTCCCTCCTGAGCCCTCCGAATGAACTTGTCACTGTGGCATCCGTCAGCCTACCAAAATTTATTTTGTATGTTCTTAGAGTGATTTTTGACCAGTCTGCAAAACTACTAAAGTTGTCGTTTTCCTCGACTTTGCCCGGAAACGTCTTTTTTTTTTTTTTTTTTTTTTATGCTTTCTTTCACAGTAAAATTAACCCATTTTGTGTCTTTTTAAAGAAAGGGCCCTTATATAGCTTGGTCCCACTTAGTGGCCTTTATGTTTCTCATGGAAACTATTCTCCACATAACTCGATGTGCTTTTGCAGTTAAGTAGTGTTTGTCACTGTAATTTTTTGTTCTGGTAGTTTTACTTTTCTTTCTCATGCTTTAATAACTTGAATTTTTCAGAGCAAGGCCCAAATGTATGATTATGCATAAAGCACCTCAATTATGGAGCATATACTCCATGTACTTTTAATTACATTTAGATACATGCATTGTGTCTAGTATCTGCATCATTTACTTTAGAAAGGCAGTTGAAAGACTGTTTTGTGTACGTCATGTACTAGGATGTACAGTCCAAGTAAAGTAGCATATTTTCATCCACGCATCTTACAAATCATTCTTGAGAAGCCTTGAGGGCACTTCTCAGTGTTAGTGTGTCTTGTCTGTTGGATTTGGAGATGTAAGTAGTACTGTGGAAATGCCAATAAAATAAAAAAAGAAATAATTAAGGGTCTGTCATTGCAGGAGCTAGAGAGGAAAATTATCATCTATTGCCATTATTTTCTGTATGAGTGGTAATTACTTGATATTCTGGTTTTGGCAGTTGGGTGTTGTTCTGCATTTGCAACTGGAGTGCTCTCTTCTAGTTGCTACTGTAAGCTGGAAGCTTAGCACCTCATAATTTGTAATTCTGTTGCATCTTGCTTCTGAAATTTGGAGTAGGTAAAGTGTCTGGTTTTGAATTTGAACTTGTAGCTGAAACGTTTTTGCAGTAGTTATATAAGAAATAGAAGGATTAATTGCAAACGACTCATTTTTTGGATAAGTTTTCTTGGCATGCAGATGTGCCTTGTTGTAAGACAAAAACATTTTGCAAACTTTCTATCAGGTTGCCTGCCCAGTGGATTCAAGGAAGAAAGTAAGTGTGGTGTTTCTGGGTTTTAGTAAGGCTTTTTATGCTGCTCTTCACACTGGACAAGTTCTCCAGCTGTGGGGTGAGCAAATTTGTAGTGCACTGGTAGAAGAGACAGCTGAATGACAGGGCTTATAGGGGTGTAGTAAGGAGGGGTGCTTCTGACTGGCGCCCAGTCATTGGGCCTCAGGGCCCAGTTCTCGGGCCAGCTCTGCTCAATACTCTTACCAGGAGATGAATGTGCCATTATCAACTTTGCTGATGACACCAAGCTGGGAAGTGCAGTTGGCTCTGTTGAGGTGCAAGAGGCCATGCAGAGGGATCTAGATGGAGCACTGGACAATGATCAGTGGCAGGACATTTAACAAGAACAAATGTGGACTCTGCAGCTGGAACAGGGCAACACTGGACACTAGTTTTACTTGGGAAAGAAGTGACTGCGGAGCAGCCATGAAGAGAGGGATCTCCGGGTGCTAGTTTACATCAAACTCAGTATGAGCCAACATGTGCCCTGGCAGCCGAGAGGGCAAACTTCACCCTTGGGTTCATCAGCACAGCCAGACGGTCAAGAGAGGCAATTGTCCAACTATTCAGCATTGTCATGGCCTTTCTGTGTAGTAAGAAGCATGCTAAGGCACTTGAATACAAACAGATTAGGGCAACCAAGTTAGTGAAAGAGCTGGAAGGCCTGTTCTCTGAGGAGCGGCTGAGGACTCTGGGTTTGTCTGCTTTGGAGAAGGTGATGCCTAAGGGGTGACCTCATTGCTCCCAGCAGGTCCCCAAGGGAGATGCTTATCCCTTCTTGCTAAGATCCAGCTATAGGATGCACGGTAATGGTTCAAAGTTGCACCAACAGAGGTATAAATTGGACATTAGGAATCACTTTTTTACTGGTAGGGTGGTCAATGATTGGATTAGGCTTCTTAGACAGGGGGTCAGTGTTTAAGAGGCATTTGGACAATACCCACAGCACCATGCTTTAAATTTTGGATTGATCAGGCAGTTGATTCGATAATAGTTGTAGGTTACTTCCAACTGAGCCATTGTCAATCACAGAGTAAAAGATCTTAAGTTGTTTTTTTTGACACTCAAGACACTGCTTTAGAGTCATGGCAATGATCATACATGCATGTTGTGTAAGCATGTCCAGTACTCCTGTGGCTGTAGTTTTTTTACTACTTTGTGTATAGAAAAGGGTTTGAGTCACAAGTGATTAGTGTATCTTTTTTTCAACAGGATTTGCTTGAATCTAAAATCTGTGCCAGCTTTGTGATAAGTTTTTTTTACATTACGTACAGTCTAAACATTTTCTGTGACTGTCTTAGATTACTCTCAAATCACAGTAGCTACTCACTTTCCATTTTAACCCATTAAAGAAAAAAGGTAAAATGTAAAGTGAGCTTGACAGAAATACTGACTGTATGAGTAGCATGTACTGCCTCTTCTTAATTTCATGTTTTTGTTGTGTTTAAAATAGTTTCTTATCTGCTAGGATATCCATAATCCTTGTCCTAGTCCCCGTTGCTTGGCTTCTACTTCAGTGAAAACCAAAAGGCACAATGTGTAAGGAACAACCCTATTTTTTATCACAATGTCATCTTAAAGGTTTTAGAATTTTTTTCTACTTGATGTTTTAAAGTATTCAACTTCTTTCTATGTTAAGGAGTAAAGAAAAGATGAAATAAATGAAGAACATGGAAGGGATTTTGTCTTGAACTGAAAGGTGAAATTTTTGATTTTAGTACTAACCTTAGCTTTAAATGAAAAAGCTAGGTATTTTGTTCTAGGCTAAAGCACTTGAATGCCTGGGGTAACAGTTGCTGCATTTTTGCATCTTAATTGAGAGTGGAGGAAATGATCATGTTGATTATTTCTTATAACATTAGAAATTGAAGAACTTTGAGGAAGGGTATGTACTTCATCTCTTTCCCATTCTTACAAGGATATATTTGCTTCTCAGTTTCAGAAAGAGATCTGTTTTATGCATTGGAGTATAGTGAAAAGGTAAATGAAGATTGAATGTTGTTGTGTGTTCTTTCAAGATGGGTATTTAAACAAGTTATGTAAGTATGCTAGAGTTTCAGGACAGGATTTGAAGCTGAGAATCTCAGTATTGTATTTGCTATCTCTTACAAGATAGTTAAAATGGTGCCTAAATATGAGACAGAGAAATCACTATGCACAGTATAACATAGTATAATATATGTAATATGATAGCAATACTATAATGTCATAATATATTAATATTTGATTAGCTCAGAAATATTCTATGTTGAAGTTCCTGAATGTTGTAAACATGTTCTATAGGCACCTAGCTTGTTTGCCAGTTACTGAAAGTTACTCTGTCAGCATTCTGTGAGCAGATGCCTTTTGTACAGTGTTTGGTGAGTGGCTACTAGTCTGAGTTCTGGAACTTGAGCAAGGCTTGTTCCATGGGTTAAGGAGAAGTCCTGGAAAGCCAAATGCAATGGTTCATTGTGTGGGTGATGCACATGGGACCCAGGCCCATGCAGCAAAGCTGTGGAGAGTGAGAAAAGCAGATGCAGACAGTCTGCTTGTTTTTGATAAGCACTATGCCTCAATCCTGAAACATGAGTCACTGCCTCTTCCTTCCGTGCTTTGTGAAGCATACAAGACATTGACTCTACAAGATCTGTCTTATTCCAAAGTGGAATTATAGATGATTTTTTAAACTTGATGAGTAAAAGACTTCACAAACGATAATAAAGTGTCAACCATGACTTGTGTTCTAACTTTGCTATGACTTTATTTGGTTTGTTCCTGATATGATCTGCTGTTCTTTACAGATGTGTAAGACACATAGAGAATATGTAGCAAGGCAGTTATTTTCTCAGAAGAAGTATATTAGAAGTATGCTTTTGCATGTATTGCATGTATTTTTATGTGGCTCTTATATTAAATGCTAAGTGCCGTTTTGTATTCCGTGCATTAATCCTGTACAAAACTACAGATGACACTGTTATTGATCTTAATAATTTCATGTAAACTATTGACACTTACAGTTGTCTGACCTCCAAATTTCATAGATCTAGATGTGTACACTTATCATAAATTTTAGAAAACTTATACTATGTATCAGCATAGCAGTATTTTACATTATTCGATCAGAAAGTAGCATAAGATTTGCATTACTTGAATGTTTTAAAATACTTTTCAGGCTTAGAGGGCAAAACAGAAAAACCCGAAGATACGGAGTTTTGGATACAAACATAGAAAACATGGAGCTGACCCCGTTAGAACAAGACGATGATGATGATGATGATACAACACTATTCGATGCCAGCCATCCTCGGAGGTTTGTGTTTATAACCTGAATGTTCTTTTAGCAATAGAAGTGAAGGAGTGTGCGTGATGAGCAGTTTGTCTGAGAAAGCTCACTACTGTGTTTCATATGCATAGTTGGAGAAGGGATGTCAAGATCACTTGAATTTTAAATGGGCGAGAATTTAGTGAGCAAGAAGATAAAACACCATTTGTCTTCAACTTGTGAGTTCCAGAGAAATGGAGAGGAAGGTAGGATATTTTTGTTACAAATAGTGTCATTGAAGCTAATGTTAAGTCAACAACTAGCTTTTACCTTTTTCTTTTCTTTTTTGTTCCTAATTTGGAGGCTCCTCAATTTTTCCTGTGTATTCTCACCTATGAGTTCTGCCTCAAGCAGCTTTGCTTCAGTCTGCTTTCTTATTGCTAAAGTAGTCAGCACTTAGTTGATGATGATCCTGCACCACGTTTTATACTTCGTACTGCTGCCCTGAAAGATTCACAATCTTAAGCTACTCTCTGAAACTTTGTAGATACAGGAAATTTTTGTTGTATTTCCTTATTGTGTTTAACTTTTCTTCTGTTTCATTAGTGTCTTTAAACATGATCAATTAAAACTTAAATTAATGCAATTCATACTTAATTTTTTTTTCCTTATTGAGTAATGCCATCACATTGCACATGCAAAAATACAGAAATAAAAAAATTGATGGGATTATCCTAGTCATAGTTCGTAGTGAAGGCTACTTGACTGCTCTCAAGTATCAGAAGAGATCAGATGAATTCTTCCAGCAAGTAATTGATTGACACTGTTTAATGTGAAATCAGATTCAAATCTTAAGCAAAACAGTTTGATAAATGCAATACATGATGTTTCAAATGAATTAAAAGTATTGGAGTAGTAAGTTAGGTATTCTACCATTTATTAGGAGGAACTTGGGGTACAATTCTGGAACTTGAAGAGAAAGGTTCAGTCTGCTTTAACTTTGTTTCCTTAATGGGAATCTTTCTGATTTAAATTTTTTTCAGGAGTCAAAGCCTCTCTTGATTTTTTTCTCCCCCATACACTAGATTAAAGTAGTTAGAATATCTGCATTTAGCATTCCTCTGTATTTTAGAATTATGTGACATTAACCATTACCCTATATTACAAGTCTTGTTCTAGCAAAATGTAATGGTAATTGTCACATTGTGTCCAGGAATTCCCTCAGTGCCTTCCTTAAATCTTTTAGCTTCTGTTGTAATTCAGCATGCTTGTTAGACATTAAGGTGTTTGATGACCAGTTAACATTATATTTTTTATAAATGCTTGTTTACAGGAGTATCAACTATGTTTTTTAGCAGGAAGTAAAATGATAATATAGCTACTCGCCATAAACAAACAGTATTACACAATTATAACTTTCGGAGAGCATATTTCCAATTTTTCTTCCTGTTTCCTAAACACTTCATTTTGAGGAAGAAGAAAAAATTGTTCAAGTATTTTATTGTAGAAGTATCTAAACTGTTGTTTCAAAAGCGCTCTAAAAGTATGTGCATAAATTATTGAATTTATTTTGATACTGGGAACTCAGGAAAACAAAGACCTAAGTTATTTTTAGTGAAGATGGTGAATTTTCTCTGATTTTGTATATTGATATTTTCCTGCATTCCGTTTTATGGGGAGAAGCTCTTAAAAATTTTAAGAGCTACTTTTTATTTTGAAATAGTGTTTGATGTAGGATGAAAGCAGTGCTGAACAATGTGAATTCATTCTACAAATCTCTGTAAAACAGCTTGATAAAATGGTGTTCAAACTTTGCAAAGATATGTCATTGGTGGGAGGATAGTTTGAAAGCTAGAGTACTTGAATTATTTTATTGGTTTTTTACATCTTGATTTGGAATGTACTTTTAAAGTTAATTTATTACCCCTTGTTTTGACTTGTTTGCATCTGCACTGAAGCTTAGTAATCAGTTTTCGTGTTACTACTTAAGCACAATAACCAAAGGGAGTACAAAATGCCTAATTAAACAAAGACAACTTGATGCTGAGGACAACTTCATGAACATGATACGTGTTCTTGGGACATGTCATTATACTTTGTTCTGACATTTGCAGTAATTCAGAGGTATGGTCAATTAAGGTTTTTTTTAAGGTAGCTTAAATATATAGTCAGGCCTGGAGCCTGGGAACAAGGAAGAGAGGCTTGTAGTAGTTTTTTGAGTTTAGTGCTTTGTTAAGTAAAGAGCAGTCGCAGTTTTACTTAACTTACGCTCAAAAATTGAGCTTATTTAGTGCTTAAGTTTCTTTCCCTTGCAACTCATAACAGAAGGCACTAAAAAGCGAAATGCAGTTACAGGAAATTCTTATCTCCATATTAATTTACATTTGTTATTAACGTCAAAGTAGTCAAGTTTTGGTATATATATAAAAGTATTGTTTTTATATAAAAATACGTCTTTTTTCCTGATTTCTTTGTGACTTGTTAAAAGACTGTAGTGGCACCCAGTCTGGTTTCCTTTTTATTGCTTGAAACAATCAAGCTTTTTTTAAGGTGATAATCTACAAAATACTATGCCTGTATTAGAAATCCCTATAGGCTTATTTTGGGTTACCTGGTACCTGTATTAGACCCTTTGCAGGACTAGGCAGAAAAACTGTCTTCTCTCCTAAAAATCACCATAGTAGTGTTACTATACTGGTGTCCAGATACATTACTGCTTTCAAGAGTTGTTGTTTTCTTTCAGAGCTGTTTGGAAAAAGGTCCCCAGTGCTCTCAGCAGTAACATAGACACAATTTAAGTGTATTTTTGCTGTCATCATTGCCCATGTCACTAGTCTCTGTGCTGCTGTTCGGGGCAGTTTACCAAAACTAGTTTTTAGTCATTTTGCTCAAGAGCTTACTATTAAATGCCCAAGTGTAAAATTCTAGCCTTTAGTCTCTCTCAATACAATTTACATACATGTTAACTGAGGAACAGTATACTAGTACCACATATTCGTTTTTCAAAATTATATCACACTAGTAGTTTACAATCCTCATTAAATGACTTCACACAGAAACTACTTGCTCAGTGCTGCAAGGCACAAGGAGAAGAATTTACTCAATTTTTAAAATAGTATTCCATAACTGGAATGCTACCAAGACTTGCCAAAGTTTCAGTAGGAACTTGGGAGCCTTGAAAGTTCAAAAATATATTCATCATGGTAAGTCCCTTTTTATTTTTGTAAATGAGTTGTCTCTCTACTTGGAAAGGTTAAATAAGTGCAGATTTATGGTTCACAGTAATATGGTAGCTATGAGTTTTTCCAGTCAAATTTCATAATAAAATGTCATGTCTCTCTGGGTTCTTTCATAATGTGTGATCTTTAAAAATGTAGGCTAAATTCACCTTGAAACAGGGCATTTCAGATTAATGCATCTGTTTCTTCTATTGTAGAGAAGTACGTGCCTTTCAATGAAAGAACTTAATCTTTAGAACCAGAGAAGGAGACTGCTTCATGGGAGAAATAAGAAGCAAGAGGGTATGCAAGTGGGGGGGGGAACTAATTTAATGTGTGTTTTTATGGCATCCTTAATATCTTGCAATAAGTAATGTATCAATTTGTTGGATCTTTTTGTATATAGAGATTCTCAATGTACAGCCTATGGGGAGAGAGTACCAACTGCACTAAAGTAAAAACCTATTTGGAAGGGAGATTACTTGTAAAGCAGGGTATTTTTTGCTTGTTACAAATCTTGTATGCCATTAAGTGTGGTATACATTTTTTTCTACAGTAACCTGGAATGTTATTTTTTTCTTCTGATATTGAATTGTAAGTAAATATAGCCACTGTGGACTTCTCAGAATTGTTAGAACTTGATTTTAATTGAGGAGATGATTTATTGTTTATCAATAAAAAGCCAAACTACTTCCTTCTGTGTTGAGAATTAAAAAAAATTAAATTAACAAGTTCTGTGTAAACTTCAGTGAAAAAATAAAATGTGTTTACAGTGTTCCTAGTATTTAGTGTGATGCTCCAACACTGTACATTTTAAGGATACTTGCGTTATACTTGGGTAATTATGTAAAACATGGTATTGCAACATCTTGGTGTTGAGACTCCTGATTGCAACTGTTGTGTTAATTTTTTGTTGTCTATCTTCAATATGAACAGATGTAGCTCAGTGACTTCAGGGTGTTGCTGATGTAATCCATGTGATAACGGTATTCAGACCTGTGGTGAAGAAGAGATAAGCCTTTGAGAAAATTCTTAAGTGTTCTGTAACTCTTAAGATGAAACATTGACATCAGAAGCAGCTATTACTGCTGAATACTGAAATATGTGGTAATACTTACATGCATGTAGTTGACATACTGCAGTTATGTTTAGTTTTTGCTAGTGCCGTAAAAAATATTAGAACACTCTTTAAGACTTGGAAGATATACTTTTTTTAATGTGTTGCAATTTCCACTGTAATCTTGATAATGTAGACAAAATATTCAAATTCTAGTTTAGAATTAATGTGTGGGTTTTTTTGCTAATTCCATATACCCATATATACCCATATATACCAAGGCATAAACTTGCTACAGCAGTACTGGTGGGGGTGAATATGTATCCTCAAAGTGCCTAAGTTATGGGCTACAGAAAAAGAGGAATAATTTTTCCTGGTTCTTCACCCTCTTGGTGTTTGAATAAAATTGGAGTACTTTTCTTTTAGGTAATTTCTGCAGTCATAGGGTGGGGAGGGAGTTTGCTGTAGATTTTCTTTATCTCTACCAGCTGATTTGTTATATTGAAACCCTCTTACTTTCTTTAGTAACAGCTCAGATAAGATCAAATCGGCTTCCCAAGGTAATTTTCACCTACATCTGCCCGTGTGCCACACAGAGCTGGGAAATAGATTGTATTTGCAACAAATACTAGTCTTTATTTTGCTTCCTGTTGTACCTAACTTTTTCTGCTTATGTTTAAAGATAAAACTGAAATGAAAACACTGCACTAATTTTTGGAGCTGCTTAGTTGAGGAATCTGGATACACAGTAAAGAAAAGTTGGGTTTTAGACTGCAGGTGAGAGAACAGTAAATAATAGAAGGTAAAGTATGCTATTTCCATGTACAAAGGGGACCATCAGTGTTTAACTAAACATAATTGAAATATTTCAGAAATTTAGATTACTGTCTTCCTGACAGTAGAATTCAAGCCTGTAGAATCTTTCTAGGCTTTGAGCCAACCTGAGGATGTGTT
>JAODKT010001744.1:51072706-51087246 GCA_027576195.1 Cossypha heuglini | reverse complement strand
AACCTATAGAATCTTCCTAGGCTTTGAGCCACCCTGAGGAGGTGTTATCCTTATTATGCACAGATATTTGAACTTGTAAAAGCAAGTTAAAATCACTGGAAATGCAATGCTTTAAGCTCTTGTATGTGCCGCAGGTAAACCTTGATGTTTTCCTGCAGAAAAAACAAAATGGAACAGGTTATTTATGTTTCCAAGCAAACTTTCTGTTGGGAAAAACAAAAAAACCTACAAATTTTCTCAAACATTTTGTGTAGGCTTCTTTCATCCATTCCTCCAAAAGTATAAGGCTCCAGATACAGGAAAAGTGTCTGTAAAGCAATCATACAATTGGTAGTATGTTGGAACAGTTTTGATTTCTGATATGTCTGATACCATGTGGTTGATGGAGCAATCTTCCTTGGACTTACTCAGCTTGTATCTAATTTCTGTACCTGAATTGGTTCTCATTGCATTTGCAGACACAAAACTAGTAAAAAAAATAATCATGGTTTTGTACATCTTGGTCTTAACAGTTGGAAATTTCAGCTTGTGAGTTACATACAGTACACATTGATAGGTGCAACACCATCAGTATCGTTTCCAACTACATGTGAAAACATGTTCGTAGAGCTGTTCTAACATACTTTCAAAAATTTGAGAAAGAATATGCCACCACAGAAGCCAGTAACTGACCTGTGTATAAACAGAACTGAAGTTTATATCAAATTTACTTATCACTTTAAATTTTCATTTAAAAAGCAAGATTAAAAAGATAAAGACAAATAATTATGGAATGCGTAACTGAGTAGCTGCCTATGGAGAAATTGATCCCTGTTTGAACTAAAATATTAATAGGCCAGTAAAGAATGTGAGCTGATCTGCTGATGTAAAGCTCATTGAACATAGGAAATAGCCCAAGTTTAATGAGAAATGAACTGGGAGAGAGGCTAGATTTCTTCTATAACTTGAATTTCTGAAGGCGGAAAATGGAATGTGGAGAAAAATCTTGGAAGATTGAAAAAACTTTAAACTTTTTAAAAGATACTCTTACAATTTTTACAGTATTAGAGGTAACTGTTTGTTAGGACTTTGTGAGTTTTTTCCTTCATTAGTGTAATTTGAGGCACAGCTTGTACAAGAATATGTAGTTCCTGGTGAAGTCTGAATGTATTACTTAAGTGCATTGGTAGAATAACGGAGCAGGCACCCTGTGATACCATGAATAGGTCTGGGCACAAGAAATCCATGTGACTGAAGAGGCAGAAAGCATTTTTATTTTTTGTGTTGACCAGTAAGAGCCAGGAACAATATTTTAATACAGAAGCCAGCTGAAAAACTTGAGTCTTGAAAGACCCAGTATGCGTGGACTGCTAGTTTTGTAATAGACTTCTGTTTGCTACAGGTGTCTTGTTTCATGGTACTACTGATGATGGTGTTCCAAACTGTTAATTGTAAAAACCCTGCAGAATTTGTCCAGCTCTCTGGAGTTGTGTCCTCTGATGAGATTTTTGTGTGATTTTTCTCTGTCCAAAATTATTCATCATTTCCAAGTGGCTTGTACTCTGTTTAGCTTCCATCTTGAAGCATTCTTATTTTAAGAAACGATAAAACAAGAAGATTTTTTCAAGGTATTGTCAGGATGGATGGATAGGTTTAAGATTTTATTATGAGATACAAAGAAAGTTCTTAAATTATGAAATCTTTTGCATGTAATTACCTGCTTTCTTCAGTTGGGAAAGTGTGAGCTTATGATCTTGACATAAGCCTTTTCAATGCTTACAGCAGTATGCTTTGCACAAAAATGCATCATATAATGTTTTCCTAAGTGATGTGGACATATGAAACAAATGCACATTAAGTAAATTTGCTGTCACAACTAATCTAGGAGGAGCTGAGAGATCTGAATAGACTATGGAGCAGGATAATCACCAGGCATATATAATAAAGAGCAAGTGCTGAATTCTCCAACTGGAGTGAGATAATAATACTACAAACTGAGGGACAAGAGGCTGAAGAGCAGCTCTGGAGAAGGATGTCTGGGGATTTGAGTTAATGGCAAGTTGAATATGAATCAACAGTGCCCTGGCAGCCAGGCAGGCCAACTGTGTCCTGGGATACATCCGGGCGAGGGAGGGGCTTGTCCCACTCTTCCCTATTTTGAGCACCACAGTACAAGAAGGACAGGGAACTACTGCTTTGTTCACCTTGGAAAAGAGAAGGCAGCAGGCAAGAGGGGCAGCCGGGTGGGAGATGCTGATGTCTCTGCTGACCAGTGAAAGGGCAGAAGGGATGGGAATGAAGTTGTATCCGGTGGAATTTAAGTTGGACATATGGTGTAGTCTGAGTTCAAAAGTTATACGAGAGTTCTTTTTGATACTTATTTATTTATCAACCTAGGTAATGGGCATTTTGTTTATCAGTTTTCTTCCCTAAGCTTCACCCTGTTTAATAGAAAAAAGGATTCATTCATATTAGCTTCAGGAAACTTGGTCCATAATTACAGAGGATGAAACAGTACACATTCTCACCCAAGCATTTCATTGCTCATGTTTTTAAGAAAAGTCAGTGTCAGTTCAAGAGCTGACTGGATGCATTGTATAAAGAAGTACTCCTTTTTAAGAAACAAATTCTTTATTCTTTTCACAGCTTTTTCTTAGAAAAAGAAAATAAATCCAGCAAAAAGCCTGTAGGTAAGGTAAATAGCATTTGAGAGGAATCTTAATGAAACTTCTTCAAGAGATTACATTATTGAAAGGTCAGTATGGCACATTTTGAACCTTGGGAGATTTCACAGGGAATACGTTTGCTGATATTAGTTCTTTTACCTGCCTTGGGCATGTCCAAAAAGAGATGTGTGACTATGTGGATTTCTAGGCAGACCAAATACAGTCATTTTTAGTCTGTCGTCTGATAGAGTCCAAAAGCCCCTCATCTCTCTAAACAGGAAACATAGTTTTACAAATATATAAATTAAACCTGCTGAATCAAAGCAGACATCTATACCTCAGCATTTTTGTGATATTTCTGATAGTTCGCAGTACACTTCCCAGCAAGAAGATTGTTCGGATAGGTGGTGAGATGTAATTCAAAGTTTAACAGTCCTTTCTATCAGATCTTTGATTTGACCTTTCCTAATATGAAATCTAAATCTTGTTTTTAGTAATTTTAAGCCAATTGCACTGAAGCTACAGTGAATGGTAAAAATAACTTTCTATTGCAGATCTGCCATTTCTTTCAAGTTCATTATATTGCCTTTCCATCTTGTCTTAAAAAGACCTCCTCAGTTTCTTTCCTCCTGTATTGGTTTGTATTGTTTTTTGGTAGGAGGGGTGCTACAGAGGTGGCTCCTGTGAGAAGCTGCTAAAGACTTCCATCATGTTCAGCAGAGCCAATCCCTGATATCTCCAAAAATGAACATGCTGCTGGCGAAGCCTGGGCCAGTTAGAAATGGTGGTAATGCCTCTGTGATAACACATTTAAGAGGAAAGATAAACAAAAAGTTGTTACACAGTTTTAATTCCAGCCAGAGGAGAGCATGGTGAGACCATAGGAGAAGAACAGCTATGCAGACTGCAGACAGAAGGAGAGGGAGGAGTCGCCCCAGGTGCTGGAACTGAGATTCCTCTGCAGGCTGTGGTGAAGACCATGTGAAGCAGCTGTGGCCCTGTAGTCCATGGAGGTCCATGGGGATGTAGAGATCCATCTGCAGCCCATGGAGGAGCCCCCACCAAAGTAGATGGATGTCTGGGAGGAAGCTGTGATCCTGTGGGAGACCTGTGGAGAGAGGGGCCCTACTTCTGTGCTGGAGCAGCCAGTCCTTCCCCCCATGGAAGAATGACCCATGCTGCAGCAGTTTGGGGAGGACAGCTGCCCGTGGGATGGACTCACACTGCAGCAGTTTGCAGGGAGCTGTTGCTCGTGAGATGGACCCAGGTCACAGAAGTTCATGGAGAATTGCCTCCTATGGGAGAGACCCCCATGGTGCAGCAGGGGAATGACTCCTCTTCCTGAGCAGCAGGAGAAGCCACAGGAGATAAGCTGATCATAACCCCCGTTCTGTCTCCTTGCACTGCTGGAGTAGGAGATAGAGCTGAGAAGGAGAGAAGGGTGGGGAAAAGGTGGTTTTAAGGGCTTGTTTTACTTCTCATTATCCTGCTCTGATTCCTGCTCTGATTTTTTTTTTTGTTTGTTTTTTGGGTTTTTTTTGTTGTTTTCTTTTTTGTTAGTGATAAATTCACTTCATATCCCTAAGTTGAGCCTGTTTTGCCTGTGATGGTATTTGATAAAGGGTCTCTTCTGGTCCTTATCTCAACCCATGAGCTGTTTGTTATATTTTCTCTCCTCTGGCCAGCTGCAGAGGGAAGTTAATGAGCGGCTTTCATTGGTGCCTGGCATCTGGCCCAAGTCAATCCATGACACCTCTGAAGATAGTCATAACTGACAAACTTGCTTAGTATGCCTCCAAATATTACATCTAAGTAATCTATGAAGACATTGAAGAGCACTGTGCCTGGAATGGAGCCCTGTGGAACCCCACTTGTGACAGCCTGATGTCACCCCACTCACTGTCACCCATTGTGCCCAACCCATGAGCCAGTTGCTGCATTTGTGATTATGTGTTTATCCAGCTGAGTGCTGGACATTTTGTCCAGGACACTGTGAAAGACAGCATTTTTGACTACTGAAATCCAGAAAGATGATTATATCAAGTGTCTTCCCTTGATGGATGAGGTAGAGAATGTTGTCATGAACGGGTATCAGAAGGACTTTCCCTTCATGAACCCATGCTGGCAGTGAATGATGACTGTGTTGACCTTCAGGTATTTTTCAATGACTCACAGAATAATCTTCTCCATAGTTTTGCCAGGCACTAAGGCGGGACTGACAGGCGGGTAGTTACCAGGGCCATTTCTCTTGCCCTTCTTGAAAATTGGGATGTATGCCAGCTTTCAGTCATCTGGGACCTTCTATGATTCTATATTTCTGTGATTATCTTGTGATAGAAACATATACAAAGGTTTGTGCAGCTGTCATACTTTTGGCCTTGAGTTGTATAAATAATTTCACTTCCTCCCCTACCCATATAAAAGATAAGTTACCACATTTTCAATTGTAGCTCTCTAAATAACTTCAGTTGACTTAGAGCCTTAGATTTTGTAGCAGTTTCAGAACCATTTGATACTAGAAAGTAAATGCAGAAAATAGGGTTCTGAATTTCATATGGGTACCTACACATTTGCTTTGTATCTGCAAGTAGGATGGACATTCTAAACCTTATTCTGTCCAAGCTGGACATGACAGCATTCATTTTCCCGAGGCAGTATAAGACCAGGGCTTATTTGCCTGAGCAGCTGTGGTGCTTCTGGTCCTATTTTTTATGTTTTCCACTAACATACCATGAAATACCCGAATGCCAGTGTGCTATATTGATTTAACTGAAGTATTTGTAGTCTTTTGGATATAAATAGTAGACAGTCATTAAGATTTTAATTTATAATCTTGCCAAGTCTAGCTGTCCCCAAGAAAAACGCTTAAATTCACTTGTGTTGGTGTAAGTTTCAAGAAAAAGAAAACTAAATCAGGATATATTAAAACTTGCTAATTATAAAATATGTTGTTCTTTTTATATGGATGCAAACTCTGTTGCCCTTGGTGCAAATACATGTTTTCAGTACCTATGAAATTGAAATATTTTCCTCATTTTTTAAAACTGCAGATGCTGTTCTGCCCATTTGCATTGCTAGACACCATAAATCAGAAACAATTTTTAATGTTTCAAATTTTAGATTAAAATAAAATTTTCATGTTAGATTCAGTTTTGTTTCCTTCTAAATTCACAAAAGGGCAAACTTATGATTAAAAAATGCAAGTTGCAAAGTTTTGGGGTTTTATCTGTGTGTTGTTGCTGTGGTCACTGTTCTGTCACCTAAACTGGTCTCTGAGTGCAAGGTATAATGAAGTAAATGTACTCAACACCCCTTATACCAAGGTGTGAGACTTGCCTTGAATATGACATTCCACAGCAAAATCCTGTTGAAATATTTAGGATTGTCTTTTGTTTCTTTTCTCACAGTGAACAGAAGTTCAGTTTTGGGTGGCATATGTGTTAATCTCCAATGAGCAAAAGCAAGAGAAGGCTACTGTGAATATATTTTATCAATATCAAAAATATATCAAAAAATATATCAAAATATATTTTAACATCAAAGTTAAATCTACAGCTTCTTAAAATCTTTCTCTGGTTAAATGGCAAGATGATAATAGTTACATGTTTTTAGAATTAATTTGAATATTTTGTTCAGAGGCTACTTAAAGTCTGAGACTGACAATGGACTACCAGCCTTTTATATAGAAGCAGCATTATAAACTTGCCTACGCTTCTGAGTGAGGTTGCAACTCTGACAGTGGAAGGAAGAGAGCATATGCTTTGTCCAAGGTTAGCCCTTGAACAACAAACATTTTGGGTTGTTAAATAGACTGACCTGTTTTGATTACTGTTGCATGTGTCAATTATAGTCCTTTGTACTTTGCAAAACTGATGACATTCAATCCTATAAATATTCATGGCAGACTTCTCAGGGACTCTGTGCCCATACACTGAAAGACAACATCCCCTTAAAAATTCTGCAGCAAGGCTTCCAAGTGTGTCTCTTTTCTTCCTAGCTAGTAGTCAAATCTAGTACCCAAGTTGTTATTTAAACTCAGTAAGTGGTCATATGAATGAAATAGATGTGTTATAAAACTTAACTAGCATTGCAAAGTACTATTTTCAAGTTACTTCCACCATTGTGAAGTTTACAGAACAAACTGACTCCGGCAAGACTTTCACAGGAGTGTTGTTGATTGTGGGAAGATGAGAGTTTCCCTTGCCTGTTGCAGAAATACAGGAGGGTCACAATTAAGCCTGTATTGCCTGAATTTCAGAAGTAGCATTCAGTTACTAACAATAGCGAAAATAGAAGTGTTCTTAAGCTTTTCCCTTGAGGACATTTCTGAATAATGTCGGTGATATATCTGACATAGATGTGTGGCATCAGGTATCCTATCATCACTGACAGAGCATCCATCTACTTACATTTCTAGCCGAAACCAGGTGCCCACTTTGTTGGGGCTACTGCCAAAGAGTGATATGTTCCTTCTGGAATATACTACCTAAGGCTCTACTACTAGCTGTGGCTAAGATGGCTGCTAGCCTAAGCCTCTTTTTTTTTCATTTTGACTATCTGCTGTCAGTCAGCTTGGACTTCTCTTCAGCAGCAGCTCGCAAACTGAACTATAATCAGCCAGGCTTCCTCTTCCTTATCAGCCAAGCACTCAAGAAACATACGTGATTTAGAGTTTTGTGGATTTTACCCAGGGCCAAAATGGGCCCCACAAGCTATTCTGTAAAGCTGCTGTGAAGGACTTCGTCAAAGCAGGCAAGCTCTGTCAGCTGTTCCTACTAACATGAGAGGGCAACACCCTTTAGTGTATAAACAACCATCAGTAGAACATGGATGAAGTGCTGCTAATTTATTTTGTCACCTTTTATTGTAAATTTAAGTATATTTTTGGCACTTTTAGCATCAAAATGTTACAACACCTGTATGTTACAACCTACAGGTTTTCTCTCCTGGAAAGGCATTTGTTTTCTTTCTGTCTGTGACTTGTAAATGCTGCATTTTATGTTGTCTGCTGTCATCTTCTCGAGGATGAGAGGCTGTGTCCAGATCACTTAAAGGAATATGTAGTGGAATATGAAGAGGCCTTTGAGGAGTCATTAAAGGAATGGAAAGGTGAACCTTCTTGCATAGGTATCATTCAGAGTTGCTGTTCATGACTATGAGTCAAGTGATTGCATTTTGCTGGATTATAAACAATTCCATGTTTTGCCTTCTTCCTTCTTTCCTCCTTCCCCTCTGCCTTCCTTCCTCTTTTATCAAGTACACTCTTTTCTCTTGTGTAGTAAGTGCAGACAAGGAGACGTATCCTTCCTATGAAATGCTCTTCCAAACATGATCACTATCCAGAATCAAAGTCAACCTGGCAGACACCAGGCTCTGAGTTTCCCATCCCTCATGTGTGCATGAGAATGCCTGGAGGCTCAGTTCTTGGTCACCTGGAGAAATTAAGGACCCACTATTTCCAATAGAATTGATGATTAGAATCAGAGCCATGTTAGCCACTGGAGCAGTAGTAGTAAGGTAATGCTGTTGATGATGTTGTAGTTGATGTCTCATGTTTGGAACAGGTGCCAGCTTATAACAGGAGACAACTGCTGGAGTTCTGACACGATACACAGATTTTTGTGTTTACAGCCCATATCTTAATGTGAGTGTGAATGAAACAGTTCTGCTGAGACACTGCTGTCATCTTACTGTTCTTTTGATTGAGACTGCAGGCTGCCTGTGTTAGTGACTGGATTTCTCATGCACAGGCTCACATGATATGTGTTCTGAATTCTGTGGCACTTACACTAAGTATTTCAAGTGGTGCCACAGATCTTTGTTGTAACTATGTTAACTGCTGTACTGAACCGCTATGAAACTCATCCCTTCGAGGTTATTGTTATCTGCTTCAGGACTGAAACAAAAGCCTGGAAAATGGAGGCTGCTGAATTGAATATAGCACCAACTCCAAAAACTGGAGGAATGCAACCTCTTGCACACAGAAATTTATGGGTACAGAAGTTGAGGGGATCAACCTGTATACCTGTAATCTTTTGACTATGGTGGGTGTAGGCTCAAAAACTGCCAGCTCAAAACTGCTCAGACAGCAGCTTAGTATTTTTTTTTTTTCCTGCAGATTGAGTTGCTGCAGATTGAGTGGGTGCCTCTCCCATGACAGATGTCTCTTGAAATTCTGCTTGGTGAAAGGTCTACCTTATCTACCTCCATCTTGTCAGACATGCCAGCATACTGCCTCAGTGAGATGTGTGTGGCTGTTGAAGGTAAATGGGAGGCAGACCTTAGAAAAACAAGGTAGATGAGAGAGGAGCTGATGAGTTGGTGAGTTGGTAGTGAAAAGAGGGCCGGAAAAGAATTGCCAAACTTTGAGCAAATCTTATAAATTTTGCTTTAAATCATGCCTTCTTTATATCTTAAATCTTGATTTAGTGGTCCCTCTGTGGTTTATTAGTGTGGTGTGAGTGAAGATATATTGGTGTCTTTCCATGTGGGAATGTTTTGTGCATACAGTTGAAATATGTAGCCTAAATAAACCCTTGAAAATAGTGTCTGGCTGACCATACATAGTCACTCAGGCATGTACAGGTCATTGGCTCATGTTTGTGACAGATTACTTTTTATAAGGTGAATGCATCTGTGTTAGCAAGGTCGTTTTACATAGATGTCAGCACGGGCAGATGGCAGATGATAACATTCTCGTTTAAAAACTAGATTTGATGTGAATGAGCAGTCTAGACGTGATGGTTAGATCTCATTACAATGTATTTAATTCACTCTTGGGGAGCTCTAATCCAGCTAGATTCTTCTACATTGTCAGCACAGTGTACTAAGAGAAGATACAATTTACTTACAAGCTGTCTAAATATTTACCTCTAGAATAGCTGCACTAGTCACAGCTTTGCCTTGCGATGTTCTTACTCTGCAATAATATTGATGCTTATTTAAAATAGTTATCAAAGCACTTTTTCAGGTGCCTAATTTCCACAGAGGTCAGCTGGATTTAACTTGATGTCTAACATCTCTGTGTAGCTTGAAGCATTTTAACTTGTAGTAATGTAAATCCAGTTTGTCTAGAAGAATCAGGTAACTACACCAGGCCACTGCAGAGCTCTGTGGAAAGTATGTCAAGGAATGATAGTAAGGATAATACCTTAGTATGATCCATACCCTGTTCATGTCAAGGAATGATGTACTAAGTAGTGCTTTGTGAGCCTTGTCAGACCATAAAGTTCTGGCTTAATCTGAAGTAGATGTATTTAAATAATCATTTGCATCATATGAAGAACTTGCTAACTACTTTCGTTGTGTATGTTGCTCCAAAGACATTCAGAAGGCCAGATGCTTCAGTGTATGAAAAAGAGGAGCACTTACTCAACTTAAAATTTATAGTTACATATTTAATGGTAGTATGCAGTATCAAAAAAATTAGTTACATGTTAGTTACATTTAGTCACATTTAGTTACATTATTCTTTGCTTTATACTGAAGTAAAAACTTAATCAGTTTTTACTAGATAATAGAATTTTAAAAATACCTTCAAAAATAAATGAGTTTGTTTGAAGATTCTTGCTTGATATGAGTCTCTGTTTAAGATGGACAGAAATATTTACATGAATTCTTTAATATCTGTTTCAAGTAATCTTCATTGTTGCCGTGAAGTGGTTTTTTTTGGTCTTCATGATCAGAAGTTTGGGGGTTTTTCTGCTGGCTTTCATTTACTAAGAGTGTGAAGTTTTACACTGCTTTTTTAAATCTTAAATTTTAAACATAAAAGTTTTCAATAACATATTTGACCACTTATTGGAGAACTGATTGTTGATATTTATAAAGGCAGTATTTCAAACAGAAATTCTCTGATCCTTGTTAAGTTCTTTCATGGCTTGTGTATGTCCTCATTACCTATAAAGCAGTTAGAATTGGTGAATTTAAAACAAAAGACCAAGTGCTTAAATTTGGGAAAGTACAGATTTTCTCAGCAATCTTATATTAATATGATTATAGTATACGATTATAAGATTAATAAGATTATTAATAAGATTATTAATATCTTATTCTCTACACACAGAATGATATTATTAGTTACTTTGTCTTCTTTTTCTTCCCACAGGATTTTTCTGGTTTACTGCAGGATGGAGAAAATTAATAAATAAACTTTAGTTGTACTGTTTTCTTCATACATTTGCATGATTTAGGCCATAGTCCAGGATTCAGATGTTTTCCTACATAAAGAGTAACTACTTTTTCCTTAGTTTTATTTCAAGACACCCACACCAATTGTGTCTTCGGCCTTCAAATGAATAAAACGAAATCAATTTTCACAGAAACACCAGAAGGTCTAATTCCCATTCTATAGTTAAGGTACCAAGACCATGAGAAATTAAACTGTTACTAATTTTAGTAGGTTGTCTTCAGATAAAACAGCTAGAGATTATTTTCCAGGGTGTTGAAGAACTTAATATGTTCTATGTTTGTGCTGGTTTTTTCATTTTTGTGTTGGATGAGCTTTTATAGAGCCAGAATCCTAATTTGATCAGAAAATGAGACCTACATTGTGAATGGCAAGCAGGAGAAATTTTGAGTTAAAAGATTTCTTTGACATCACTTGAAAACTCAGTGGCAGAGCATTTGTTCACTTTTGTTTCGCTTTCTTTTTCCTTTAAAGATTGAAATAAAGCACATGGATGTGTAATCTCTGTGCATCCCTAGTTCATTCCTCAATTGTATGAAGTCTAAAGGAAGAGAGAAAAATACTTTCTAGTTATGTATTTAAGGGCTGTGCTGCAGTGATATGCACAAGGGGGAAACTTCTGCTATGATTAAAGAAAAGTTATTTGTGTTTGAAGGTAGTATACAGAAGTAAAAAAAAAAAAAGGATTAACTTGGCAACTGTTAAATTTGCAATTGTTTTGGAAGAGAATACATTATTAAATATTGTTCTGGAGGAGGAAGGATTTCTTTGAGATCAGGGGATATGCGATGATGTTTTCAAGGATAAAAACCAGTCTTTGTCGTAGTTTTCCACAGGTTTCAATTTATTTCATTGTCCAAGAGAAACTAATTCTGAATTGATTTGCTTTGAATAACCTCTTGCAAATCTGGACCAAAAGGCTGAAGGAACCATTTATCTGCAATTGTAAATTCTAAGTTCTCTCTGAGGATATGCTTTATTCCATTTTCTATGCATAGATGTCAGCAATCTGTCTTGCCTATGGTGCAGCTATATGCTCTGTTTGGAGACACCTGTTTTGTTTCCTTCCCAGCTATTGGTATTTGGTTTACTTACAAAAAATATGACAGAACAAGAGCTTTGAAACTAGATAAGTGAAGCAGACAAGGTTTAATAGACAAGAAGCAGTATCTTCAGTTTACAATTATAATATGTAATATAATATGTAGAGTCCATGAACTTTGCATCGGGAAGGGCAAATCATAAATTCTTTGCTAACCTGGTCTGATCTTTCACTCAAGAAAAGTGAGAGCAGAGGTTTTTCCTTTTTCCTTTTTCCTTGTTCCCTTTTCCTTTTCCTTTTCCTTTTCCTTTTCCTTTTCCTTTTCCTTTTCCTTTTTTTTTTTCCCTAATGAAGGAGAAATAAAAGAACATTGCATTGTTTAAGGGTCAGTTTTAAGTATGGGGTCTTTTCTGAACTAGTGAAAGGTATGTCCCATCTTCCCATGTAACACAAATTAGGTGGTTGGATTCCAGATTCTGGAAAGCAGATTCCATTAAATGTCTAACCAGTGTACTTATACATAGATAAATAATGAAATATGACAATAGAAAACATTTGTTTTTATTCTGAATGACAAATAAATTTACCATCAATGCCTGAAAAGCTAATTAACAAGATGGAGTCCAGAGGTCACAACTAAGCCTACAAACTGTACCAGCCCTTGGTCTGTGTTAGAAGGGGACCAGGTAGGTGAAGAGGAAATAACTTCAGCATATCAGTCCTAGGCATAACTACCAGTGTGTGGAGCAAAGATGAGAAGAAATCAAATCAATAATTCAGATTCCTATTTACATGTCTGCATGTAATACTGGCTGATCATACTGGGTTGAATGTGGACACAGACACGTCCGAGTCAGAGTGGCTGCAAGTGAAAAGTGCTTCCAGCAAACCCAGGGGTAGCATTTGACTTCCTGCTGTTAAAAGTTCTGAAAACATTTTGGATACCTCAGCTTCAGAAGGTACAACCAAACTCAGTTTTAACTCTGCCTGTGTTTGACGCCACAGCAACAGCAGGAAGTAATGGATAGCCAGGAATTAACGTCATTGGTGACTTAATCCTTCTGAAAGGAAATTGAATCTCAACAAAGGGGTGTGTATACAGAGGTCCGCTTGGCAGATAAACCAGATTTATTACAATGCATGTTTACTGATATTTGGTCTGACTCCAATGTTTAACGATTTATGTTTGTTATTTGGTATCCAAGATTTCCTTGGCTGAGTCTTTTTCTTCTTTTTCTTTAACTAAACGTGATTTAATTCTCTAGGAATAATATCTTAATAATATTTTAATAAATAAACACTTTGCTGTCATCGCCCCTGCCCCCCTCCACCCCCTTTCCAGTTATTTTGATGTGTAATAGTGTAGAAATTTTAGCGACCATCCTTAATAATTTCCTTGGCCACGGGATGGCAGCACAAGGCTCAAGCCTAAGGCTCTCTATTTCTATGAGTTCACCAGCACGTGGAGGGAAGAATCAGGAGCAACAAACCCTCTGAAGAGCCCCACATCCAAATGAGGGGCTCTCAACAGCTCCTTCTTTTTATTTGCAGACTCAGTCTGAAGCCAAGTGTAAATTCTGATTTCAGGTTTATTAATAAATGAGATTTCTGACAGGTACATCTTGACATCAGCATCCAAAATCAATTGAGGTGTTTACTTTCACCGAAAGCAGCAGGAAATAAATATTCAAGTGAAAGAAAGGACTTTTTTTGAGCTGTCAAGAAGGAGATCAAGTAGGATGCAGCAACTATTAGACTAAGAGAATGAGTTTTCCAAATTCACACCAGACTATATAAAAGAAAGTAACTGGGTACTAGGAACAAATCATCATATATTTTAGGTAGAAAGGGTGAGGAGAACAATAATTTTCATTACATTTAGTTAAAATACAATTTATTTGCAAAATTATCTTACTGTTCTCAGTTGAAAACAGCTAAAGTTACTTTTCTCTAAGAGATAATGCTATTTTTATTGACTGATGTATGAAAATAGAATCAGAATCACAGAATGGCCTGGGTTGAAAGAAACCTTAAAGATCACCTAGTTCCAACTCCTTGCAAAAGGCAGGGACATGTTCCACTAGACCAGCTTACTCCAAGCCAAATCCAGCCTGGACTTGAACACTTCCAGGGAGAGTTCTTCCCAGTTTATTGTCTCATGACCATTTTAAGGCATAGTTCAGGAATTTTTATGGGCTAGAACAGTATGGTTGTATTTAAAACAAATAGGTTTTGTGTGTATATCTAAGTTTTGTGTGAAGGAAAAAAAATCACCCTACTTTGATAGAAAATAAATATTTAATCACTGGAAGCACTTGTCAAAGCATTTCAGTACAGGGATCACTGTGGAGAATTCAAGCATCAGAAATCAGTACCCATAATACAGACTAGTAATAGTAGTTTGGAAATATTGCTAGCGAAAAAGACTACATGTCAAAGGTAAAATAAGACATAGAAAAATATTTGTTTTGGCAAAAATGTTTTCAATTTTTATGTGTTCTCTTCCAAGCAAGAAAATCCTACGTTTTAAAAAAATTCCTGATATGAAGAAAAATTTCCAGTGTCAAATAGGTATTTGTCTTCCCATTTTAGCTTTCAATTGCATCTAAAATATTTAATTTGAAATACTGAGTCAAATATTCAAATGTTCTTTGAAGTAATAAAA
>JAODKT010001744.1:51059310-51072675 GCA_027576195.1 Cossypha heuglini | reverse complement strand
TTTAGAATGTATTGGCGTCTGGAAAATGTCTATCTTTTTCAGTTTTGTCCTAATTTGAAAGAACAGTTCTTGTAGTATTAGAAATTTCTGAAGAGTAAAAATGGCCTTGTATAACATGATCAACATTTTTATTTCCCCCCAGCTCCAGAAGTCTGTTTCCTTTTTGTGAAGCACACGCCTAGAAGAGATTTTCATGACATTCAACTACTGAAGGCAAACCTAACATTTTGATTGCAGAAGCTTGATCCTGTAGTTCCAATAAACCTAAACATTTTTTGACACATCAGGGCTGAAACTAGACTTTCAGATAACTTTCATTTCTGTTTAGGCACTTAAATAGCAGATGGGTTTTAAGACAAAAGTGTGGTAGTGATTTAACAATCATGCCTGACTTTAACAAAACAACGTTTTATTAAAACTACTAATAGTTGCATTTGTTTCAAAAACCTAGTTGTAGACTATTTATAGCCTTGATGGAGTTCTAACAGAGTCCCAGATGAAAAGTGAATCATTAAACATAAAATACTAAAATTTTAGGAGCTGAATACGCAACCAAAATATGTACTTGGCAGCAAAGATGTCTGGAATTTTATTGTTTTGGTTTTCACTTCTCTTTTTCTCTGCTGCATCTGTCTGTCATGGGAGATGAGATGACAAAATCATTGTAGAAATACACAGTCTGACCAGGGTAACACACAGCCAAAGTCTCAGCTTCCTCCTTTCCCTCTCTGGGTGCTGGTCACACAACCAGTTCAGCTGTGATCATTGGGTTTGTAATTTTTAAATGAAGGAGGGTACAGATGCTGAAAATTCCCTAGGAATGGGAAATGCAGGGGCTGGGATTTCTTCCTCTGTGTGTATGTGTGTTTACATGCAGAAAGGGCATACTCTTTCTTGTGGTTTCATCCCCTCTGTTGGGTCCCTATAATTAATTTTGCAAATTAATTTGCACCAGATAACTTTATAATATATCACATGCATTTCCATATTAAGTGGCATTTTCTATCATTTTAGCATAACTCATATATTTTCATCCATTCTCTTTCTTGCCCTCATTTCTTTCCTCAAAGGATACAGCCCTTTTCTTTATTAGGACAACTCTTCACCCTTCTTAGACAAAGACAACTGCATTATTCTTGAAAATATTTGTCACTCTGTGCCTGTGTATTATTTACTCAACAACATGAACACAGATTCTGCTGCTATGTTATGTCTGGCACAGGCATAAACCAGTAATTGCATGAAAAACTTATTGTGGAATTGTTAAGAATGTCTGTGCTGTGGTTGATTGAAAGAGATAGGCAAAATAGTATGCAAATTAGGGGCTTGGAAAAACGCAGGAATTTCTTCACTTTGGTGTCACAAACAGCCAATCATATTTATCAGTTCCAGCCTTCCAAAAGTCTTTGTATGGTTTGATATCTCCTGTTCATCTTTGTCATGCACAGATTCTCCTACTGAGGCTTCCTGGTATTCTTGCTCTTTGAGTGCTCCTGAAAGCGATTACTGCTACCAAAGATTGTTCAGTATGAGAAAATTCAAGCTGAATGACAATGCTGAGAAAGGCTGGTCATAGACTGTATGATCATAGACAGGTCTGTGAGCTACTAATTAAACACACTAAAAGTGTCAAATTAATTTTGCTAGTCCATGGTGCTGATTCTTGAGACTGGCAATGTCCTTATGAATGTCTTCCTATATTTCTCCTGTCATTTCAGGAGTGCACCCTCAGCAAGTTCACAGACAACACCAAGCTGAGAAGGAGTGTTCATCTGCTGGAGAGCAGGAAGGTTCTGCAGAGTGATCTGGATAGGCTGGATGGATGGCCTGAGGCCAGCTGGATGAGGTTCAACAAGGCCAAGTGCTGGGTCCTGCCCTTGGATCACAACAATCCCTGGCAGTTCTATAAGCTGTGACAGTGACTGGAAGGCTGCCTAGGGAAAAGGGCCTGTGGATGTTGGTGACCAGGAGCTGAACATGAGCCAGCCCTGGTGGCCCAGGTGGCCAAGAAGGCCAATGGCATACTGGCCTGAATCAGCAATAGTGTGGCCAGCAGGACCAAGGCAGTGACTGTCTCCCTGTACTCAGGACTGGTGAGGTCACATCTTGAGTGCTGGGTTCAGTTCTGGGCCCCTCAAGTCAGGACACTGAGGTGCTGAAGCGAGTCCAGAGAAGGGCAACGGAGCTGGACAAGGACCTGGAGCATCTGGAGCACAAAGAAGGGTCCGATGAAGAGCAACTGAGGAAATTTGGATTGTTTACTCTAAAGAAAAGGAGGGTCAGGAGGGCATTATCACCCTGTACAAGAACCAGAAAGGAGATTGTAGCCAGGTGAGGATCAACCTCTTCTCCCAGGCAACAAGTGACATGGTAAGAGGAAATGGCCTCAAGCTGTGTCAGGAAGGTTTAGATTGCATATAAGAAAAAAGTTTTTTACAGAATGGGTTGTCAGACATTGAAACAAACTCCCCAGGGAAGTGGTGGAGTGACCATTCCTGGAAATGTTCAAAATGTGTGTTGCTATGGCACTAGAGGATATGGTTTAATAGTGAACATGTGGTGGTGATGCTGGCTTGACAGCTGGACTTAAGGTTCTTAAAGGTCTTTTCCAATCCTAATGAATCTATTCCATGATGTAGAGTACTTCCTCAATAACAGATCAAAACTGACACTGAATTTTACTTCATTTGTTAGTCAGGCAGCAGGTATGAAGATGCCAGGACACAACCTATTGAGAAACATACCGGAAGAAGTGTCCAACATAATAGAGGCAGATTTTGCTTTCTGCCTCTATTGCAAAATCTTGAAGGTTGTAGATGTGAATGTAGAGTTAACTTTGTCATGTCCTGGAATATGCTCTAATAAATGTTTTTTTTTCCTCTTGAGGATGAGGCTAGCATACTCATGATAGGGAAAAAAAAAATGAAAGCCACCAAAAAACCCTCAAAAGCAGCAAGTTTGTATACGGATGTAGTGAAGAATGGGATAAATGGAATAGGAAGCTAAGAAATATATGTAATTTCAGAGTTTAAAAATCATTAGGGTTTTACTGAAAAATGGTAAACATTCATCAGTCTGAAAGCGTGGCTGATTGCCTAAATTGTAAGTACAATCTTTCTTTCAGCCTTCAAATGTTTAAAATTTCAATAGCATACATTTCTGCAAAAATGTTTCTGCAAAACTCTGCAAAGCTTTGTGCATTAGCTATTCTGGATGTTAGCTTTTCAACCACGAGGAGAAAACCTGTGCTGTAAACTCATTTTGGAATAGGTCAAAGACCTGAAGACCTATTGGAACTTTTAGCAGACTGTATTTATAGAAAGGCTGGTCAAATACTCAGTTTACAAAGAGATGTGATATTATTTCTGCTCACCTGTGTTTTATTTCCGTCTGATACACAGAGGCTCATCCCATTATATAGAATCCTAGAATCATACACTCATAGAATATACTAACTTTGAAGGGACTCATCACAATCATCTAGTCCAAATTCTGGGCCTGCACAGGACACCCCAAGAATCATGGCATGGGCCTGAGAGCCTTGTCTAAACAGTTTCTGAACTCTGTCAGGCTTGCTGATGTGACCACTTCCCTAAGGAGTCTGTTGTACAAGTAATAAATAATTAAGTGGGTACTCCTAGACAGAAGTAGAAATGTTTACCTGACTGTTCTAGATGAAGGGAATTTGGAAGTTTGGAAAAGGAATGCTTCCAAATAGACGAGCAAGTCTCCGAATATATAATGTAAAAATTTCATATTTTGCATGAAAAAATAAGTACATGTTTGTGTAGAAGGTCAGTTTCATGAGGTCTGTTCTACCTAGGTTTGCAGACAGATTTTTGTGTTTGTGGTACACCAATAAAAAAGAAAGAATCTGCAGTACAGCTTGTAGGTTCAGATCCAAAATCTCTAACATATTATCAAGTGTTTCGGGATGAAGGTCAACAAGAAATACATTATTAATTGTATACTTTTACTTGACAATAGTTTCAGTTTTTGTCAGTGTATTTTTTATTTCACTTTTATATTTTTATAAATCTGAAACATTATCAAAGCAAGGACGTAAGACAGAAATATTTGTCCTTTGTACCTTTTTCATCAGCTTTAATTTTCTTTCTGATTCATGTGTTCAGCCTGTACAGCCTCATCTTCCTAGGTATTTTTGTTCTCTGAAATGAACATTGCTGACCGCATAAGTGATATGCAGATTGTAAACCATGCATTACAATGCTTTGATCACCAACTCTGTCATTTCCACAGGCAGATACTTGTGATGTCAAAAGTGATGACAAGACTTACTGAAAATGTCTGCAACAAGCTTATCATCTAAGACAAATGGACAGATTTTTGTAAATTGCTGCAACCAGTTTGGCAAAGATAAATCATATTTTTTTCTGAATTACCTTTCTTTTACTAGGCAGTACTCCTTTTACCGATTTTTCATGATGAACAAAATAATGAGTTTTATTTTTTTATAATTTCCCAGATATTTTTTCCTAATTGATTTTATCTGCTTTATATCTATGCATCCATTCCATGGCTTTTCATATTTTCTCAAAGTCTGAGCACTTTTTTATATTTGCTCTTTGTTGTCCTCAGCTTGGCCTGCTTTAAACTGGATGCCTAGGGAAAAAAGTGCTGCATAAGCAGCTGGTTTTAGTATTCATATCCTTATCGTATATCCTGTTTAGAAATTCATTTTATATTTGTCTTCAGCAGGAAACAGTAATAGATTTGATAAATCTCTTTTTACGACGTCTTCTATTTATTGCACGTATCTAACAGAGTTGCATGTCATACTTCAGTTACTTTGGAGAGCATGTTTAATAATCTGCTAAATGTTAGAGAACAAATATTGGTCTCAGAGCCTTTGCTCTTACCAGTGGGATTAGTAACATTAATAAGGCAGAAAATGCCTCTGTTTGTAAGCACGTTTCAAATTCAAAAGGTGTGATAAATATTACATATTTAATAAAGATCCCGAGTGTCCCAGGATTCTTTTCTGTCTGTAGCTGTTTTTAAGTAGTTTTTGAGCATTTTGGCATAAACAGGACTAGTCTTTATCAACAATTCACATTCAGAAGATTTTCAACTTAATGAGAAATCACATATAGTGAGTGAAAGGACATGGAGAAATTTGTAGGCTTCCATATAATTATCTGATCCATACATAAACATTCACCCTCTTTCCATTCTTAGTCATATTACTTAAGCACACACATACATGCATGATATGGAATTAATTCAGTAGCTGTCTATGAGAATATACAACAGTAATTGAGACTGCATGAGCAACCTATGTATTTCACTGAACTACAATTTTCATTATTTTCTATATCTCTTCAAACAAATAATCTGGCACTTCATTGCACACAAAGAGCTCTCTTGTATCATGCCCAGTGTCCTGATTTCTGTACTATTATTCAGAAGTCATATCACTCCTGTGTTCCACTTTCAGTAAAATCTTTGTCTACTTGTTTGGTGACTAATAAAAACTGAAAAAGTCTATTATCTGCCAAATTCAGACTTTACTTTCTGTTGCTGTCAGAGCATTTAATTTGAGGAAGATTCAACAGGACAGGATAAAAAATACCTGAGGAAAGATAAGGACAGGATCCTCCATTAAGTTTAGCCTTGCAGACAGCATTCTTTCCTCCCTTGAAGAACACTTTTTTTGGGTTATAGTATGTATTTTAAACGTCATCAAACACTTGAGATTGGATTTGGGTTTCAGAGTGTGAACATCTATTGGATAATATTCAAATTGATAAATTCCACATAAATCTGAAGTACTGATATCTCATCATTATGGTGAGCATTTTTTATTTGGATCTACATTAGCAAAAAATGTGATATTCCAAAATATGTTTTGAAAATAATACCATACATAGAAGTACACTTTTTTATGATAAATATTGTGTACTATCGGATGGACTTTAAAGATTATTATGCGTGATAGAATCCTATTTCTATTTCTGTGCAAAATTGCACCTTTTTCCAGACATCTTTTATTTTAGTAATAATTACAGTAAAGTTGTATAATGTCTGTCAAGCACTTTTTGATGCAAAAAGTCATTCCCAGTAGAATGAAACATCAAATATCTCTGCTTTTCTTTGGCTCTCATCATTATTATACCATATTGGAGTGGAAATGTTATCGTAAGTAAGTTTCTGGTTTAGCCAGTCTTCTTAAGGGAACAAACATCATGACCACATTATCTGCATGGGTACAAAAGCTTTTCTGCTAGCCTATCTTAATAATGAAAATGCTGGCCCATTTCATCCAGATGTAGCAGAGAGAAAGGAACTCCTCAAATGCATTATCTTCCTATACATAAAAAAAGTAAAAAAGCTAGTTAAATAGAGAAGAGACAAAACAAAAAATTTAGTTTATTAAACAGAACACCAAATGTTCAGGAGTAGTACTATGGAAATCAGAGTGTAAAAGTTCAATTGAATGTGGAATTGTTTTTTTTTTTCCTTTGGCGACACTAGCAGTGTATGTTCAATCAAACTGCCAAAGCTTTCATTATGCACGTATGTATGTACAAAGAAATTGGGAGTTTCCCCTGAAGAAATTAGGAGGATAGTGTTGAGCAGGTAGTAGAATAAATTCTTAGTTAAACATATTTAAAAGACTTTACTGAAGTAATAATGGTTTTCATCTTAATTTTCAGGGGGATCAGCTTATCCAATACCAAGGTAGAAACGAAAAGTAAAGAAAAAGTAGTTGTACCTAGAGGACCCATTAAAGAATAGAAGGGGAAAAACAAGCCATGATAAAGATCCAAGCCTTAAGTTATACTTTGATTTTTCAGATTCATGGGGCTCATTCAGAAGATCTTTCTTTACCAAGCTTTCTTTCCCTCCCTTCCTTTGCAATTTCCTTTACAAGTATGGCTAATGAATTCAAATTGGGCTGGTTTTTCGCACTCTAGCAGTGAACAGCCTTCATTCTTCCACCTAAATACATTTTACCTCCTAAAAAGGATAGCAATCTGTCTACTGGAAACAGTTTGCAGAACCCAGTTTCTAAGTCCTAAACTGGGTTTGAGAATCTCCTAGAACAGAGTTTGTGGTGCCCTAAAATTGTCTGTGAAAAGTTTAACATTATGACTGAATAGCTTTTTGAATTTTATTACTGGAATACTATCTGCTTAATTCATAACACAGATGAAGTGCTGTTGAAAGTCCCAATAACACTTCAGTAAGATAATAGGTAGAGTGTAGGAGCCAACACCTGGTACTCTTCAGACATTTCCTCCAAACATTAGCTATCAAAAGTTTGCTGCCAAGGGCTATGGTCCTCACAGAGCATGAGTTTGAGAGGAAATGTCCCTGCATGGAGGAAGCAAGGATTTGTCATCACACTTCAGGACCAACTCTGCCATCAGAGCTGACCCTGCTGTAGTCAGGAGCAGGGCTTGAGATGTCCCAAGGCCTCTTCCAACCTGAATTACTTTCCCTGTATGTGATGTTCTGGTACACTGATCCTAAATGACCTCCTTGTAGCTCATTTTCCTGAGACTCAGACCATAAGGACACCATGCTTGTAAATGTGGCCAAATGCTAATGCCTTCATGGACTCAAAACACCTCACTTTTCTTCCTGTTTTGTTTTACAGCTATTCAATGTTGGTTCTGCTTCTGCTAATAGAGACTACTCTGGCAGTAATATGTTCGTGGTGTTTGTATACCTTATTTTATTAATGTGTCACTCAAAAAAAAAATCTCCAAACCAAAATCTCTAGGCTGAACTTCTAGGATATAGGCTATTTCTACTGTCAGGTAATGAATTTCAATAAACTGAAAGAAGAGGTTTTATTCATTTTTCTTTTTTTTCCTGTAAGATAGTCTTAAAATGTCTTCTTTAATCATTTTCTCTATAACTACCATAAAGTTTATAGTTGCATAAGTCTAATTAATCGTGCACATTTACCAGCGAATGATATAATCAAAAGCAGCCCAAAAACCTGTTAAAACCCTCAGCTATTCTATACCTGCAGGGGATCAGTGATGTCATACGTTCTTTGCCAGGCACTCTCGATCAATTTTGTGTACTTTGTTTAGTTTTATGGTTTATGCTAGTCTATCAAGGAGTTCAAAATATTAAGCTGACCATTTCATTTTAGTTAAATATTATTGGTTATATCACAGGTATCTTCAGAAGCATCATTTACTCACATAAAAGGAACATACTGAAAATATGAAAACACAGCAGTGCTTGCTATGGTAGTATTTTGGAATACAGATTTCATTGTCTGTGAATATCAGTAGCATTATGAGTTTCCAGTTGTTTCAAATGCTTTACAGAAGATATGTTCACGCTGGAACAATATTTCTCAATTTCTGAAAATGTAATTTTAAAATTCTTCCATACATATAACAAATGTTTCAGTACAAAATGAATACTTTTTATATTGCTTAAAGCTATGGGGATGCTGAGAATATAAGTCCATTAGGATACCAGCATTAGAAAAAGGTTATATGAGGAAACATGAAAAACATATTGAGTATATTCTGGACTTGATTACAAACTGTAAAGCATATAGTCTGGAAGAACACAAAGTGATACCATTATATTAATAAATAACACTAGTAAGGATAGCAGTAGTGATAAGGATAGTTGTATAATTTTCCAAATATTTATGGGGCTGTCTGGTTCGGCTGTTCTTTATCCAAACCTTATTCAGTTTGTAAACTGGAAGCACGCAGCAGTGCAAGAATAAGACATTTATTCTGCTCCAAAGCCAACTTTTTTTTTTTTTTTACATGGCTGAACAATTAAAGGACCACTTATTCAGAGAAAGCTCCTAAGAGCAAAATTTTAATACTAAGAGAAAGAAAATTCTGTCAAGTTATTCAATAGAATTATTGTAGTTAAATGTCCCTTAACATTACATTGAACAGATACATTGCAAAGCACTGAACATTCCTTTTATGAAAATAAAAACAAGCTTATTAATTAAAATCTTAGATTGCTGAATTCTTGAAGCAGTTGACTTTGATGGTTTTCTAACAACATTTTATTATCATAAAATATCTCAATTTAACCTTAATAAATATCTCACATATGACCAGCCATTAACTGTTTTATTTCTTACATATGAATAATAAAGAAAAAAAATCTATTCTATTTGCTTTCAGTTCATTCCTTTTGGTTAGGAGGCATTAGTTAAAGGGCTATTGGTCAAAACTGACATAAGCAGCTCATTGCAATTTAAGCACAGTTCTCACAAGCTGAAGGCATGAGAGACAACGACCAAGCATTGGATTTCTCATCTGGCTACTAAGAAATACTACAATATTTGATACCACTGGGACTTATTAAAGACAAATAGCTTACTGATGCCTCAGAAATTCCCCTAGAAGAACACAATATTTTTGGAAAGGCTACAGCTGAAATACTACTTTCAACTTATGCTGCAGTCTTTCAAGAAAGGCAGTGTGTACCTGTTTCAAGAAAGCCTTTGTAAACTGCCAAACACTAGGAAATTTGTAAGTGCAATTCTAGTCTAACTTAATGCCTGAAGAGCTTTTAGTATGTGGATTTTTTTTTATTTTAGGTGGCTCAAAAATTTCACATTTTAAAAATATCAAACATCTCAAAGATCTCTTAAGTGCCCACAAAGGCTTTCATATGAGTAAGAAGCTGGAAATGTTGAAGCTGAGAAAGTGAAATATGGGGTTATGTTTAAATGATGGGTTTTTTAGGATATGTTTGCAGTTCTTCAAGTCTGTTTACAATAGTTCAAAACTGAATGGGAATTCACTTTCATTCTATTTTTGTTATTTTTTTTAGGTGGAAACATCATCATCATCTCTTGATAAGTTTACAAAGTCAGATTTTATAGCTTTGTAGAAGAAATGCACCCAATTCTTATATCAACACACCTGAAGAAAATCAGAGATGAGGTTTTCCAAGGTGGTTCAATCTGTCTTGCTCTGATACTTTTTCTTGCTGTATTGTCTCACTGCAGTTTTGATGATTGTCTGTCATACTGTAATTTCTATAGCAAGATCAGATGCTCTTTGCTTTAACTTTATGGCATTGGAGCACATCATGGCTGGAGATTTTTTCTCCTTGTGCCTCTCGGCCATGTCACTGGTTTACCTCCTTGGAAGAGAATGCAGGTTTGGACAGCCTGTTACCCACTTCGCATGCATAATACCCAAGGATATGTTTTGTGCTCAGGTTTGACTAGCTGCTACTGTAAGAACTTGGGTAATTAGTTTTAGAATTTAATCATTTCCCCAGAGTTTGTGAAGGAGCTCAAGCTGTGACTTCATTCATCAAGTAGATAAAATAGGGTGGCAAAATCAAAGATGCACATTTCTTGGAAGTGGGAACTTAGAAATTCTGAACCCTGAGCCATACAGCCAGAAGATAAGTACCCTTGGAGACTTACAGAGCTGTCAGTTCTCAGACTTCCTTTTACTCTTTTTAAACAAAATTTTCAAAAAAGTAGATTCCAAACAAAATCTAGACAAAGAAAAGATGGAACATTATATATCATTATATTCAGAATAAAGTAGTTATTACGGAGAGTTTCTTACAGAAATGTACCCTTCAATCAATGTCTATAGTCACAAATGTGATGGAAATTCAAAGCGGACACTTGCTCACCACTTAGCAGAACATCCCCAGATTAGGATGTCAGACTTCAAAGGAAGTAATTTGCTACTTAACATACAATTAAAGTTGGTAGCCTGACATTTTGCCACAGGACGTCGTGTCTGAAAAACGTACAGGCTTAACAAATTAAGAAACCAAAAGCACATAGATACAGGATAACCACCAGAACACAAGAGTCTTAGTAGACTTTCTAAAAGGGAAACTTTCTGAATAATGTTTTTTGGAGGCAAAGAAAATATTCCCTATAAGTGCCTCTTCCTACTCTCCTTCTCTACTGCTTTGGTAGTATCTGAGATGACATATCTGAGCAGAAACTGCTTTGATCTTCTTTTCTTAAGGCTGAGATGTCACAGAAAGGACAGATTTATTGTGAATGGGAAGGAGAACATTCGCTGGAAATACCAAGAAACCTGGAGGTGAGATTTTGTTGCAAGAGTGTCTACTGTTCACTGCAAAAGCATGGAGAAATTTTAGAACTTGTTGAGATCAATAGTGACTGCTCAGATTTAAAGAGCCATTTAAAGCACATGCTTAAACATCTTAGTAAAGGACAGAGGAATTACAACCAGCAACTTCAGTTTCATGATCCTTAAGCTTTAGTTCAGGTTGAAATCAATTTATTTACCTCCTAGTGAGAAATGAAAGAATGGAATGCAATATTGAAATACAAAACTTGATACAAACTGAAATATAATAATAAAAATACACTAGAAAATTAATATTTAAACAATATCTTTTATTTTAAATTTTTGATAAAGGTTGTGAAGAAATGTATTGATATAGAGGATATTACAACAATCAGTCTTAAAATGATGGGCTTCATTAAAATGCAATTGATTTCAGTAATTTTTGCAGCCTGCAGATCAAAAGCAATGATGCTAACAGGTTAGGACCTACTATCTGTACATATCCAAAAGAAGACATTATTATTTTATTATTATTACAAAAATGCGTTAAATGAACATACACCCAAAAAACTCTGCAAAAACACAACCAAAGAGAAACACATACTTAAACTCAAACCAAACAATTAAAACCAATTGGCTTGTATGTGTTGGGAATAAATTTATATTATTCTGTCTTTTCTATATGTAAGGGCATTTCTAGAAATTATCAAAGATATATTCACCAAATACAATGTGAACAGTAACTAAATTGAACATGTTAAGTCAGTGAAAGACCTACCATACAGAACCTTTCACAAATTACTCAGTTCATGACACAAATGAAGTGTATTAAACTTTCTCATTTAATCTTGCTTGGAGTAATGATAGAGAATATACAGTCTCAAAACAAATTAAAAGGAAATTCTAAACAACAGCAAAGCCTAATGAGCTTTAAGCAGTATTCACAGATCTGTGTTAGGGGAATGTTTGAAATTTTTATTTTAACACATGCAGTGTTAAATTTGTGAAGGCAATGCAACTTGCTCAAAGGAAATATTCCTGTGCCCAAACTAAAAACAGGATCTATATCCTGTAATACAGAAACAGCTATAAATTACAGCACATAATTTTTTTTCTTATTAGCTCTAACACCAGCAGAGACAGCAGTAGCAAACAACTGAGCTGTAGCAGTGGAGCTCAATGTCTTGCCAGTATTGCAGCCACGCACCATGTGCATATTCTTCCCCAAGCCCAAGTCAGATCTAGCTATTCCTAAACCCCTGATCAAACACACCAAGGCTGTAAGGTTGTTTTTTGAGACCCCTTCTTGAATAATGCCAAAGGGCTAGAACTTGGGTTGTTTTAATTACAAAAAATTGTCAGGATAAAGCCTATTCTGTCCAACTTAGTTTTGAACCCTGTTCTACAGGAGAATATTAAATGTCTGTCATTTATGTAGAGACTACCATAGCAGCTGCAGCTAGAAAATGGCTGAGACAGAAATCAGGGATTTGATCCTTATGACAGAAGTGAGAGGAAAGAAATACTGCTGGCTGTTTTCTGCAGCACTTTGTGTACTCAGTGCATACAATTATACATACCATCTCCTCTAAGAAAAACAACAACAAAAGAAATTAATTTACTGGTGAGAAATACTTACAAAAAATATTTTCTATACCAACTATTTTGAGCTATTGGTATTATGTTGCATATATAAAGGTTTTGAAACTAAAGCTTAAAACCTAGTTGTATTTCTTTGATGATTTTATGACAGGACCAAAATGATCTTTCTTTAAGGTGCAAAGACCTTTTTGTTTGTTATCATTTTAGTGGTTTTTAACGTGGACTAGGTGAGTATATATAATGCAAATAAAGAAAAAGATAGGGTTTAGACATTGGAGCTATGTTTGAGCAAAACATGTTTGAGCCTGTAACAGGATGACAACGACCCATTAATGGCTTTCTTTAGAAACTTCCTCTTTTCTGTGCAGTCTTGCTCTTAGCAGGAGTGAACTTCTGAAACCCAACTCCTAAGTATCTCCTTTTATCATGCTTTAGTTCACACTGTGAATGCCAGTCCTGGTTTAGAGGATAGGTGTCTGCCAAGAAAGGCAGACATTCTCTTTGGAATGGAGAATGTAAACCCCCTTCCTCCAAATTATTATAATTTTGAAATTAAGGGCCTCTTAGGCAAAGATATGGGAATCAGGAATAACTGTTCTTTACTAGGAAAATTAAAACAGAAATACAATATTACAAAGAACAATCCCAAAAACACTGACAGAGTCAAAATACAACCTGACACCCTGTCAGTCAGGGTGTTGGTAGCAGTCCCATTAAATGG
>JAODKT010001744.1:50996822-51031767 GCA_027576195.1 Cossypha heuglini | reverse complement strand
TCAAGGGAAAACTTCTGCCTTTACTGGCAGACACCTGTCCTTCAAACCAGGACAAGGGTTCAGATTTCTCCCTATTCCTTTCCTTGCAATCCCCCATGGTGGCCTTCATGGTAAGACACCAGCAGGAGTTGGTGGCCAGTCTGTTTTGGAGTGCCTGTCATGTCAGCAAGCATTTCTTAGTTGTCTTCTTCCCTTGTCTCAGTGGCATCAGAACCAATCCCTTGTCATTCAAGAATACAGGGAGAGAAAGCATGTCTTTACTCTGCCTGGGTACTCACAATAATTGATTGATGTGGTTGCCAAATCAGTCTTCCCAAAGAGCAAGCGCATATCAAAATCCCTTTAAGAATATGTCCGAAGATGCCAAAATGACAAAGTGTTGTGCTTTACAGCTTTTCTTTTTTTTTTCTGGCTTTTGCCCTAGAGAGAAAGGCAGGGACTGCAGCTCCTTTGGGAATTTATCCATATATAAGGGCTTAGAAGATCAGCAGGAAACAGGTAAATAATATGGTTAGGAATTACACAGCAAAAAGTTGGTTGGTTATTTGAAACTCTGATAAATTAACTATCAAATATTGTATAATCTGAAAAAAAGGTAAGGGAGATAAACTGCTAAAACTTAGCAAGAGAATGGCAGATGGAAAAATACTAAATATAAAAATCTATCCCCAAACTCATACTTTGCATTTATGTAAATAAGATTTAGGCACAGAGAATAAAAGAAAGCAGAGTCACATCCAGCTGAGAGTGTGACCTCCTACCTCTGCTTGACTTTTTGGAAATGCTTCTTACTGACTGCTGATGTTAGAACTTTTGAAGTCTGGCAAGTTTACAGGCTCATGGACAGGTTCCACTCTTCCTCAGGAATTATGATTAAATTGCTACCGAAATGCTTGACACAGAGAGCAGAGACAGGTAAAGACCCCTTGTGCTTGCCAGTGGCTTCAACCCTTATTGCCCCATGGGGAAAGTGAGACAAGGCATCCTTGTGATCCAGTTCAGACTGGAATAGCCCTTTTTTATACTAGTGCCATGACTCTGACTAGAACTACAGGAAACAGAACCTAGAAATATATTTATTACTGTAGAGGGAGAAAAGATACAATAAGGCTGTGGGAATACCTGCAGAATGCCATGGCAGGCTCAGGCAACTTGTCTGAGGACTGGGCAGCGTGTGATCGCCCCCATATAAGGACACTAAAGTGTGTTGCTGCTGTTGGAACTTGTGATAGGTTGTTTAGTGAAAAGTACCATATAAGGAAGTACTGTGTCTTGAAGAGGTGTGTAACACTAGCTTGTTTCTGGCAATAAAGGTTTCAGTATCCCCAGCAGTCTGAGTCCCTGTATCAGTTGTTCACAAATTACATTTAGGAACAGAATGTGGATTGAAACAACACCAAAGTCCTTGTGTGACTGCCTATTACCCTGAATAAACATAGACAGACTCCTTGGAATGTGACTATGCTTGTGAGAATTTTACTAAAAAGTCTCAGGCTGACAATTAGAGAGTGAGCAAAACAACAAGGATCAGCACATGCCAAAATCAATGGCATTTCAATTCCCTTAATGGAAAGTGCAGCTTTCTCTGAGAGTGTCTTCTGATGCTGTCAGGAAAAAACAAACACCCATTTTCTTTAGTGGAGTTCAGTAAATGAAGGAATTACACTTCTTCTTTTCTACAAAGGACATGTGTAACTTAATTATGGTAGAATGATGCGTGTCAACACAGAAATAAAAAGTTAGGAAATACAACTGGCTGATGTCAAAATGAGATGTAATGTAAAAAAATTGACAGTATCAGATTGTGAAGGCTCCATAGGGAAATATCTAGAGAGGAAAAAATTACAGTGAAATATACAGTGTCTTAAAAAAAAGAAGTCTTCTCAGTGTCACTACCTATATCCCACCTATTGGTTTTACTTGCTTTTGAAAATTTTATTTGCCTTTTATGCCAAACTCTTTCTAAAATGAAGAAGTGGAAGTGTGCAAAACTTACTTCATGTTAACCCACAAATCATAAAAAACCTACCCTTTGCTTTTAATAAAATACATCAGTATCTAAGAACAGTAAAACAAGAAACTGTGTTAATTTTAGCATTCACAATTTGGAAGCCTGCATATACTTGTCATCAAGCAACCAATACAGAGGCTGGCTATAGACCTAAACCACAATTTTAAGAGAAGCCTGCTGTTTAACAGTAGTTCAGAGCATTTAGGGATAAATTGTGACTCTATGATTACAAGTAGAAATGCTTAGACATGGGCTGAACCTGTAGGAAATCACCAACAAATGAGGAAATTGTGGATTGCTTCCTCAAATGGTATAAATCAGGGTGCAGCAAGCACTGTTCATTTGGCCCATGAATATAAAGAATATATTTATTTTAGCTTGCAACTCTTCCTTTATTTTTGGAAAGATAAAAACCACGGAACACACAAAAAGGAAAATACATCAGTAGAAACATAACCACCTTAATATCGTATTGTAGCAAATACCATATTGTAGTTACACTTTTCACTAAAATGTAATCGGCTTGACATTTATCCACCATTGTTTTAACAGCTCTACTTTTTAGAGTAGACTTGTTTAAGCATTGTGCAGAAATTAACATCCTTTTGTTAACACTAATTATTATTTCTGTTTTTTTTCCCCCAGGATTTACTATTTACAAGGTTTTTCCTCAGGAACATATAGAATAGCTGGGTTGAACGGGTGCTACAGATCACCTAATTGCAGACTTCCCATCATAGTCTGGGACACCTTCCAATACCCCAGGTTGGGTCTCACCAGAGTGAAGTAGAGGGGCAGAATTCCCTACATGGCCACATTGCTCATCTCTCCCAAAAGGTGCATAACTTTGACCTGCATTTGGCAGTAGTTGTTTTCAGACACATGTAAGAATATAAGTGCAGAAATACAAAGAAAGGTTTTAGGGACTTGTGTCAATGAGACATTAGTGGCAGAATAAAGGCTCAGAACAACATTGGAGAAGCTGCTGACCGCCTAAACTGAAATTATGTTTCTGAGTTCAGTCTTGTAGAACCTAAGTATTACTTCTGGTTCTGGAAAAAATTCAAGCTGGGGAGAAGATGACCTATCTGTTTCTTTATTTCATATTATTTGAAACCAATGAGTTATGAAAAGATTGTAAGGCATCTTACAATGCTGCTATCCATTTCATACATTTTATTGGATAAGTAAAATGACATTTGATTTCTGTTCCTCTAAAACAAGTAAGTCACATGTATCAGTCTTCCTGAACCTTACAGATAGTAATTACAGATGTGAGGATATTACATAAAAACTTTTGATAAATTGCTCTTTCTTCTCATTTGTTCTCAAGTAAGCATTCCTTATGAGTCCTTTACTGTGTTTAAATTTAGAAATAGGCTAGAAACTTCCATCTGAATTCTGCAACATTTAGTGCTGAAAGTACTGCCATTGTCTAAAGACTAATATAAGGTTCCCTGAGGACAGAATTCGTTAAACACATTTTTTACATTCTCTTAATCTCAAACACTGCCTTTTCTCCTTGCACACAGTTCTTTCTATTTTATAACAGCAGTCACAAAAAATCAGTGGAAATTACTTATACAACAATTCTACATATCCATACTAACTCCTTTCTATTTGATAAATAACCAGCTGCTTCTTGAATACTCTAAACTCCTTCTTCTCCGTATTTAGCTATAAAGGTTTAGCTGAAATCTTTACCTGCCTTAGCAACTTTCTTTATTCCAGAACCCACCTGCACCTGTTGCCATTTGATGTCATATTTGCTACTGCTTGCATATTACCCTTTAATTATATTAAATTTAATTATAAAATAGTCTTTTAAATTCCTGATTCAATTCACAGCTGGCCTGAGATGGCTTATTGATTTAATATTGAGTGGAGCTGGAATTCAACACACCATGTACATGTTTTCCACAGGCACTTTTCCTTTATTTTGCTCTCTTAAGAATCCAGGAAAGGGAATTAGGATTTTAGAATTGAATCTATTTTTGGAGAAGACAATATGATCTGAAGAAGTCAGTGTGATCTAATGGAGTGATTAAGCAGCTAAGATACAAAAAAATAGTTCAAACAGCTGGGGAGATTCTTCCCAGGAATGCACATGGCTGATATAATTTTTTTCTTTTATGCAGAAGTTGATCTCATGAAGCTGGTCTAACTAGTAAGGCTGAGAGAAAGATTGAAATGTGTAATAACATAGTATTTAAATATTTAAAAGATTAAATAAAGACAGGGGGAAAAATATATAACTAACCAAATTGATGATCTTTGTATCTTAGTTAATGGAGTTATAAGGTGATTTAGAAAATTATATTATGGTTTAATGGATTTGAAATGAAACAGTAATGTGTAAGATATATGCTCTCCAGAACAGTTTTTCCATATTAAACTGGAGTCTTTGAACTGCAAATGTCTAAATAAGTGAAAAAAAACCAAAAATTAAAAATAGATGGATTAGAAAATAAGAAGAGAAAGTTAACAAATACCTCTTTAAAGCTTATTAAAAATTTTACATCTGCATTCTTTTTTTCTTGCAAAGAACAGTGAGAAGAGCACCTGTTAGCCTCCACAAAGCAATGATAACAAAGTTTCTTGATTACAGAAATATAGATAAGCTGTTACAGCTGGCTACACTGAATAAGTCTGATTTATAATTCAGATAAGTACTGCTACTCCTTGATTGCAGTATGAAGATATGAAGCAGAATCCATAGAAACCGAGAGGAAGCTTTGGGATTATAAAATTGAGTGCTTGTTTTATGCTGCTAGGCTTGAACTTGATGTGCATGAAATCAGACTGTTTATTTTATAGTACAGAAAGATTATAACTCTTGATTTACACAAGAGAGGAATAGACAAGACGATTGTAAATAAAGGAGGATTGATGTTCTGAATGTGAATATAGCTGTTCACAAGTTCTTTCAAGAGCAAAGAACCCATAAGGTCTATTCTCATGGTTACTTCTGTTTAAATGACAGTTTAATGGATAATAGCCATGAAGTCACCTTAATTTCCTTACAAAAATAGAAGAGAAGAATTGTATACAAAGAATTTTAAAATAAGAAGTCCATTCTGTGGAGGCTGATAAATGAAATTGTTGCACCTCTTGGGCTGGTATAAAATTTTCAAGCATTATGAACAATTGCCTGTGGGAATGCTTATGTTAAAGGAAAAATAAGAAAATAAGGGAACAGACAGTCAAGCAAGTGAAAGCTAGTGAAACTGCCTGCCATTCACAATTTCCCTTGCATTACTATCATTTTCCTAAGAACTCCCAATTTCAAACAGATAAACAGATTGAAAGGATCAAATAGCTGGACATTTGGAAAAGCATGTAGCAGCTTGTATCCTTCAATGGTCCTGCAGAAGGCCATGAAGAAAAAGGGATCACTTTATTTACAGTTAATTTAAACATTTAGATGTACCAACTGGACTAAAAAGTGTGTCTAGGCATAATCATTGCAGTCAGGATAGAACAATCTGAAAGATTAACAAAGCTGGGTACTTGCATGTATGGGAAAGCAGCTCTAAAGCCCTAAGAATACCTTGGAAAACACACTACTCCAAAACACATCTTCCAGATTGGCAAGTGTAATATACCTCAGTCTCACAGAACACTCACTGAGTCATCTCTACATCATCTCTGAGCTATTTATTATACTGATTCTAAAACACATATGATATGCTACAGTCAGTGTTTGTTCATATCAGTTAATGCTTTATGCATTGCCTTCTAATGAGGCAGAACACTAAATCTGATGACTCAGGTATTGTACATTCACACAGTCATTTTTCAGTAGACAACATTTTTATGGTCCAAGTACAAGGATATTGACAGACTATTGAGATACGAGTTTTAGCAATAATTTTCATGAAATGGAAGAAAAAGTTAAACATACATTATCATGATCTGGTCCTAAATTATACTGACGAAATGCATTAGACATGCATCAGCTACTTTAATTACCAGTTTTAAAACTTCACTAGTTCTTCTATACTTTGTGCCTAATGAGCTTTTATAGCAATTTTGCATTATCTACAAATTAAATTTTTTTTGTCTTTTTTTTTTTTTTTTTTTTAAAGAACTTACAAAGTAACTAAAGTATTTTTTTTTTCACTATACAACTGTTAAAAAAAAATTATTACCACAGTATTGTTCATCAGAATAGCTGGTAAACAGGAAGAGTTTCTACCACAAGACTAGTATTTCTCACTAGTTATCTTTAGCTCTTGAATGCAAATAAAAATAGTTTGATAATCTGAATTCCTGAGGAATTCAGAGAGCTTATGAGCCTGAGAAGAGTTTGGGATACTGCAATATTCAAATATGCCTAATATTCATCTGAGATAACATGAATGCTTCTGTGCTTGGTGAAATTCTTCACAGTGTTGTTTCTTCATTAAGTTTTTCCAATACCTACTCAGCAACAAAGGTGGAGTTTTGCAGCAGAGATTTTCTCAGAGGTATTCTGCCCTTTAAATGGGTAGACATGATCCAAAGAATCTTGAAACACTAAAATGTCATGGAATGCAAATGGAATATATGTATTTTAAGGCAGACGTATGCTCAGAGTTAGTTAATGAGAAAATGCTAGTTTCCGATGGTACTGCTATTGTATTTCATGATAAATCACAGATAATTTGCAAACTCACAGTAAAATAAAAGAATATGCTCAATTGGAAGGGACCAACAAGGATCATTGAGTCTAGTTCCTGGCCCTGCACAGCACCATCCCCAAGAGTCACACCATGGGCCTGGGAACATTGTTCTAACATTTCTTGAATTGTGTCAGACTTGGTGCTGTGAGTACTTCCCGAGGGAGCCTGTCCCACTTCTCAACCACCCTCTGGGTGAAAAACTTTTTCCTCATGTCCAACCTAAACCTTCCCTGACTTAACTTCATGCCATTTATTCGAGTCCTGTCACTGGGCACTGCAGTGCAGAGATCAGTGTCTGCCCCTTCTCTTCCCCTCACAAGGAAGTTGTAGGCTGCTATGAGGTCTCCCTTCAGTCTCCTATTTTCCTGGAGGAAATTCTTGGAGGCTGGATAGACCAAGTGACCTCAGCCATTCCTCATATGGCTTCCCCTTCAGAACCTTCATCATCCCCATGGCCCTCCTTTGGACACTCTCTGATAGCTGAATGATTTTGTTACATTGTGGTGCCCAAAACTGGTCCCACCACTCAAAGTGTGGCTGCCCTACTGCAGAGCAGAGTAGGAACAATCCCCTACCTTGCCTGGGTGGCAATGCTATGCCTGATGCCCCCCAGTGTGGAAGGAAAGATTTAATTAGCATATGCAGTTTGATAACCAAGATGCCTTGGCAAGAGCAAACAGAGCTTTGAAGACTGTACGAAGATTGGATCAAGACTAGCAACTGGAAAGAAGATTGAACTAAGTAGAAATGTAAAGTTTGTCTGTGTGATGTTTGACCCAATGAATGTAGTAAAAAATTACGAGCCTTTCTGAAAATGGTGTATAAGCATATGTAGCTCAGAGTAAAATTTGGATTCTGATCACAAATCAGTAGTCCAAGTCTCTCTCTCAGTTGTCGATACCCCAGGACATGGTTGTCCCTCCTGGCTGCCAGGGCACTGCTGACTCATATCCAATTTGACATCAACCAGGACCCCTACATCCCTTTCCATAGCTCTACTTTCCAACATCTCATTCCCCTGTCTGTCCAGGGCTGCTCCACTCTAAGTGCAGAGTCTGGCACTTGTTTTCATTAAACTTAATACAGTTTGTGGTTATCCAACTCTCAAATTTGTTGACGCAGCTCTGCAGGGCCTCTTTGCCCACAAGGTATCATTGAAAAACTTACCTAGTGTGCCTTCAAGTCTTATATCCAAGCCATTTTAAGAAGGTGTTGAAGAGCACTGCGTTTGGAATGGAGCCCTGTGGAATCCCACTAGTTACAGGTCACCAGTCTGATGCCACCCCATTCACTGTCACCCTTTGTGCCTGACCCGTGAGCCAGTAGCTCATCCATGAGACAATGTGTTTATCATCAATTGGACAATTTGTCCAGGACACTGTGAGGGACAATATCGAAGACTTTACTGAAATTCAGGAAGATGATTACATCAACTGCTTTCCCTTGATCAAGAAGATTGGGAGCCTTGTCATGAAGGAAAATCAAATTTATACAACAGGATTTTCCCCTTGTGAACCTGTGCTGGCTTGGACTGATGACTATGAAATATCACCTCTTTCAAAGCCATTAAGATTTATTCAGTGTCAATGAGATCAAGAATAAGATTTTAGTGAATTCCCAAAGAACTCCCTTGCCAAAGTAATTTTCTGGTAATTCTCATCTTATTATTTTATATTTTCTTGAAGCCTCTGGCAAAATCTAAATCAATGTCACTTCTTATATTTCATAAGCACAGTCACAATGTAGACCATATGTAGACCTAAATATTAAAAATCATTAAAATAAAATAATGTAAGAGTCTACCAGGTTCTTAGGCTTACTAGAAGGCATACAGTGTCTTTACCGCTTAGTATTACTGCTTAGCCATTCAAATTTTGATGCTAGAAATGATTTGGATGCTAACAACTCTACTTTGTTCATTCCTAAAGGCAGCAAGCATCCAAGATCTTTCCACCATCTAAAATTGTTGAAGTATCACAGGCCACATGTTCTTTCCATTCTGATATGCAATAAAATTTCCACTCATTGGATATACTGTCTGATAATTAATATGTTTTCGTTTCACTGCATAGCAAGGGAGCATTGGCATTTCGATACAAAACACATATACATGAGAAGGACTTGCCTAGCCTCTGCCTGCGAATGCAGAGGAGACTTGCCCAAGAAATAACAGACTTTAACAGCTGGCCTGATATGAGTCAGATTCCTCTACTTCCTAGTGGTCCATGTGGAAGTTACAATCCAAAAATCACATTTGGAGTTGGTTATAGACTACCATATGGGCCTATGCACACACTTCGAAGAGCAAAAATTATTATGAATCCTGTGGTAAAGGCAGACAGGAAACTTAGGTCCCTCCTTCCACAACTCTTTTTTTCTACATTAGGAAGCTTTTGCATAAAAATCAGAAATAATCAGAATTAAACTAGGAGGCAAATGTCAGGCTTTCTTTAGGACAGCTTCACAACACTGGTAAAAATGCAAGTGTCTGCATCAATTTTCTGTGGCTTTTGTTTTTTTCTCCCATCTGAATTTGTCTCCTGAATTTTTGACAGGAAGTTTTCAGTAACACTCACATAATTACAATAAGAGCAAAATAGCCATAAAAAATAAAAGTGATTCTGTGCTCTTTTAGTTGCAAATACTACATTTCATCCCTGTATAATCAGTAGTTTTATGAATAACATTTCAAGCAAGACTGTCATTCTGGATAATAAAGTATTTTAAGGGCTTAAAGTAGAATGCAGCAGGAATAAAGCTGGGTGTACTTGTACGTGTAAAGAGCATTGATCTGGGTCCCCACAAAGTCCCATGAACTACATTATCTTCTTTTCTATTTCTACAATGTGTGTGATTTTCATTTTTCTAATTCAAAGAATATCCAGAATATCCTAACAAAACCACTGCTCCTGAGCGTGACATTCAGAACTTTCCTGGTCTGCTTTGAAAGTGATCACACTTGACAAAAGTGAAATGACTTGACAAAAGTGAAATCACATTTGACAAAAATATCAAATACAAAATTCCATCAAATGTACAGGCATCCAAGACAATCCATTTTGTGTCTACAAAGTTTAGGTTCTTGGCTACTGTGATAGCAGTGAAAACCAACATTTTAAAAGTTTGTTCTCGAGTATGGTCACAATGAGTTATAAAACAGTTTATCCAAGGAGTACTTCTAACCTTCATGGTTTTTCCTGGATGCAAATAGTATATAAGTGACCTAAGGTTGGTTTATTCTTTGATTATCACTGACCTGCAGTCAGAAACACACAGCTTTAAAACCAGAGGACCAACAGCAAAGTGAAGTTTATTTGAAAATGCCCTTAGAAAGAACTGTGATCATTTGGGCTCATTAAATCTACTTCTTAACTGTCCTCCTCTTAAGATGAAAGCTTTTAAGACCCATTTATATGGAAAACTATTTTTTATGTAATCGAAATAACCACCAGAACTACCAGGAATGAATCCATTATGTTACTGTCTTTGTTTTGATTTCTTTAGCTCAAATGGAAAAGATTGTCGAAGTCAAGCGACACATGTGCTAACTTTTTCATTTAAATAGATTATTCTTATGATGAATACAGCTGTCTGCAAGGCCTACTTTTTGAGCACTGAGAAATGCTAACAGCAACAATAACAATGGCTCTTTAGTAAAAACTATAACTCAAACAGCAAGATGAATCATTTTGCTAGTGTTCAAACTGTCATTGTTTCCAAAACTTCTTTTTCTGTTTTGAATCTTACGCTCACTTTCACTTTTTTGTAATTATAATAGAAAAGAAAACACATAGAATGAAGAAATCAGAATGAATTAACAAACAATATGGATCTGCTTCTGAGAAATGTCTTTCAGTTTCTTCCAGAGTTTCGTTGTGTAAGGAGCATTTTCTGTTTTGATACATGAAGTGCCAGCTGTATTTTCAGTCATTCACATTTCCTGGTTTTTCTCTGAGCTGAAAAATTCATTTCCCATATATACATATACTACTATTGATAGATAGGTATAGATAAATATCACCGTATGTGGACTGCTTAACTCCCTTCTATCCTGGTGTTTGATATTCTACCTGCTGTGTCATCCACAAAAGGAAGGAAGGAGGGAGGGAGAGAGGCAGGCATAGTAAGAAGCATAGAGATTGCAGACTTCATTCTAGGAGAATGTGGCTTCCAGCCTGGAGTTCTGTTATCTTTCTTTGATGTACAGTGCAATGAAATCTTTCCAATTCTATGGTTTTGTTGTCAAGACACACTTGGTCAGCAATGCCTACTCTGGAATGGTGAGATGGGAATGGAGCTGGAGGGAGCCTACAGTATAGACAGCGGTACTCTTCTCTAGCGGACTACAGTTACCTTGAAATCTGCAGCACCTTTGATGCTCAGCTCCTTTCCTGGGGAACGGGTCTGTAGGACTCAGCACACTGCAGCCACATAGAACCTACAAGCCTCCTTGGAAGATACCTGGCAGCCACACTGCCTTCTTTGTGAGCAGATCTGTCCCAGCAGGTGAAACAGATGTCTTCAAGTGCCTTTCAAGGAGAGGACAGTGTTGTTTCCTTCAGCTGCACCTTAGTGCAGAATAGTCAGAATGTTAAGTTATGTGACAAAAACCTGTGCAAACAGAGGAGCATGGAGAAACAAAGCCAGTGTGGAAGCCCAAGAACACGCTGCCTTGCCATTTTTAGGCCCATTACAGGACTCATTAACACATCATCTTTCTGAGTCCAGAAGAGTCCAGGGTCACAAATACAAATGGGAGCTCAAGGCAAGGACATAGAAGGGCCCCACTGTTTCGGTCCTTCTCAGATCTGTCTCAGGAGATACCTAGCTTCTTTGTCCAGGCATTCAATTCTTTATCGTCCAGGCACAAAACTCTTCAACATGAACCAATTTCAGAGCACCTTTCAGACTGCATGGTCACTGCCAAAGGGAAACAGGACATCCTAGAGCATGCAGAACAGCATTTTGGGAGAAATGTGTGATATATACCTGTGTGATATATAGTGCATGAACCACAGGAAAGGAAAGGGGATGGATTTTAATGATTTAGGAGAAGCAAGAGTGGGAAAATAGAAGAATAAGTTTATGGAAAAGGGTCAGTTAAATGTAAACACTTTGCTGGGAAAAGTGCACTAGGAAACCTGCTGTATCACAAACATTTACATGCTGTTAAGTCAAAGTTCAAAAAGAGTTTCAAAATAAAAGAATCTACAACATATGATAAGTATAATAAATTGTGGAGGATAAACTAAATGTACATTTTCCTCTAAAATGGGGGAGAGAGGACTGTATTGGTCTTGTGAGTTACTGTATGTTTTAGACAGCAAATGCTGTTTCTGTAATCCACATCTTCCATTCACCAACTTGTTAACTAAGATGGTTAACTGGTTGCCCCTCTCTGCCACTTACCTTTTGATAAACACCATTTTATGGATTGAACTCCATATTTAGCAAGAATAATGCAAAACCAAAACAACAATTTTTAGTGCCTTCACTAAATTCCCTCTGTGTTTCCAGAACAGGCAGAAGTCCTGTACAGCCCACATGCAAGAGATCAGAAGAGCATAAGAACGTAAGAAATATATCCTAAAGTCTAAGCATAGCAAGGACAAATTACAATATTTGAGCTCATCTAACAGATTGCTATTTTCTAAAGGGTGGTATTGGTTTAATCCATGTAGTGTAATTTTACTCCTGATGTAATACATATGCAGCAGAAATAAAACTCACTAAATGCTTTCAGTCAAATTGAAGTATGCAGATTTAATATAGAAACTAAAGTAAGGATGGATGGCATTTCTCATAATCCATAGCTTGGCTTTGTTGAACTTTATTCTAATACTTAAAAGAGACTGACCCTGCGAGATTCGGCACAGTTTTTAGGCATAAGAAAGACTGATAATTTTTTAAATTTTAAGATGCTACTCCGTTTCCATGAAGAAAAATGTCTTACTGTCTCTTTATGGGTTGCAGACCAAGCTCTGAAGTACATTTCAAGAGTTTTTGTCATTTTGCTCACTTTTGAATTATTAAACTCATGCAAAAGCAAGAACAAAATGCTCATAGTGCTTATTATTACACGCTACTGCTATTTAATTTTAGATAGCATAAAGCTATTCATATTAGGAATATTTATTGTGGATTTTGCAAGCTCTGTGATACTATAAATTCTACCTAAATATTATATTCTTGGGGATTTTCTACATCTGGTGCTTCTTGCCTCATTATTCCTATTATATTGACCTCAATATGATGTCACAAAGACATTACTGTTGCACTTCCAAGCACACATCTGGTAAACTTCTAAGTATATGCACTTATTAAATCATACTGATTTAGAGAGTACCACAAATATCAGTAATACTAACAGCCAATCACTTTCCACATACAACTGTCCTTCTGTCATTTCTTACAGTCATGACAAGACTGGCATAGTTGTAGATGATGTATATTCTCTAGTTAAAGAATTTCAAATTGGTAGAAAGTCCTTTGAAGGAGCCAGACTGCAAAATAGATAACACTATACTGAGGGATTCAGAAAAAAATTAAGCTACATATAACTTTTAAAACACAGACTTAAGCTCTGACATCCTTCAAGTTTCAACTCAGAAATCTTCATTTAGATAATGAAGACATTAAAAGTAAGCAACACCTTTTTATTTATCTAAATGTATCATCCTGGATCTTAAACTTGTTTATTGACAACAGTGTACACTAAACCCACATTTATTGGAAATTCAGGTTTTTCTCAGAAGATTCACTTCATGCTTTTTAGACTATAAATTTCAGTGTCTTAACTGGCTATGAATGAGTATGTTTAAGATACAAAGAGAAAAGTTTAGTTTCAGAACTAAAGACTGATTCCACTGTTACCTGAACTGTCAAGAGGACATACAGAACGTGATAGATAATTTTCAAGCTTTCAACTTTTCATGAGCTTTTAGCTGACAAACACAACTGCAAGCCATTTAAAATATATGAAAATGCAAAACACGCTTTTAAAGTAACTTGTGTAATTAAGGTGCAAATTAAAAAGACAAAGGGAGCTGTAATATTGGAGTATTGCAGTAAATTGAAAATGACAACAATGTACACCTGGAATCCAGGTCTTAGAAATTACCAAATCACCTAATAGTAGTAAATCTTTGTTATAGCCTTTGTTATATATAGTAATAAAGATAGACATGTGTTTTTGTTGTTTTTCTACTGAAAATTGAGTATATATTTCTGTGCATACAGCTTGAAATTCTAGTGAATTAACCAATATAACTAAAATGAAAAAAAAATGCTGTATTTTAATTTTGAAATCAAATCAATATATCAATATACGAATAACAAATCGGAATGAGTCAACTCATTCAAATCCTGGGAAGTTACAGGTTATGATGTTATCTGAGTTAGTATGACCCCTCTGAAACAGAAGGACAGAGCTTGACATCAACATGAGGCTGCAAATGCATAATTTTAGGCTACTGTTTTCCAAGCAACATGTACAACTATCTCTTATCCTGCCTAAATATTCCTTTTTGACATGGAATGTCTTGCAATCACTCTAACTTGATGTAGTAAACTAATTCTACTCTGAGAAAGCACAAATTATGGCTGCATTATTCTTTGTCAGCACTAGTATGACATTCAAAGCAGAAGAAAAAACATACTATGATTCTGAAATACTCTACCCCAAAGCAACAAGAAGGGATCAATAACTCCCTGCCTTGCAATTAGGAGGGCTCACAAGCTGCTCTTTTGCACACTACATAGCATCATTTTTAGTTAGAATCTTCAGCTGTGGTTTTCCTTTGGCTTTGGGCTTGGTACAATGAGAATTTCTCACCTTTTTCTCCTTTTTAGATTGTCAGGACAATACAGGTTTCCATTTTGACGTCGATGCTGAAGGAAGACATGTATTTTTGGTATTTATGAATACCTAATTAACAAGTTGCCATTTTCTCCTTGGATACTTCCAGAGAATTCTTCATAACAAAATATACATTCAGTTGTTTGCTCTGGATCTTAAATCATATATGCATAGCCCAATGATCACTTATTTCTACTGTTTATTCTGATTACCTCTTGTTTCTATTCAATATTACTAAGAGCAACATCTAGAAAGGAGATGTTGTCACAGGCACAGCATTAAAGTCATTATCCCATTCCTCTTTGTGATGCTGAACCTGCCTAATTTTGTTTCTTTATTTTTATTTTTCAGTGAAGAAACAACTAATATTTTCTCCACACACACAAAATTAACTTTCTTTACAGTTTCTTTACATTTTCCATTATCCAAACAAATTTAGAAGTAATCATAACCTTTCTTGTTTATTTTGAAGAGGCAGAAGTAATTTTCTCTATTTGATCAAATAAAACTAATTCTTGGGAATATATCTCTCACTTGTGAATTTATACTCTTATGTATCAGTTAAGTAATAAATTATGAAACAGTTTTCTGGTTTAATTTTACCCAGAGAAAACCCCCCTCCTATATGTCAGCACTGTTACTGTAACACAACTTGCAAAGTAATATTCAAATATCCATTTATTTAGAATAGTTATGATTTATTTTGCAAAACTGGGTATGTGAAAATAAAAACAGGGAATATTTTAATAGATTTTTAGTTAACTACTTGCTATACTTCTTCTACACAATTTTTTGTACAAATAACAGTTTCATAGTTTCAATCAACATTTCTGAGTGTAAAGCTTGCATTCTACATCTGCCAAGAATTCAAGACTAGAGCATAAACTTCATTCAGTAGCCAGCATAAAATACATATTTTTCTTTATGAAGAAAGACAGAGTTTCTGTGCTGAACCTTCCATTATTGACCTGATGAACATTTTACTTTCTTTACAAAGTAAGGCCACCCATGCTTCATTTTTCCCTTCTATATTTAGGAGGTAAAATCAAGCAACATAAAATACTATGCAATTATTTCTTTTCAAATATGCTGAAGAATTGTCAATTAGCCCATTAAATCAGTTTTAAATTTAGATTGAAAGATAAATCCTATGGAGCAGCCAAACTTTCAGGCATCTTTGCAAGTGCTGATATGAACCCTACAGAAATTATGCTTCTGCTGCTACAGCTAAACACATTTTGAAAGTTTTCTCAAGTTAAATAGGAACAACTTTCATAAACTCAAGCCAAAAATAAATAATCTCACTTTCAGATATGATGTGCTTTCAACATCAGATGGAATTTCCAAATGCCAACTCTTGCATCATATGAAACCTCTCTTCCCTCACACTGGTGTTTCCACATCATTCAGATAAGCACTGGTGCAGGAAGTGAAAGAAGGACCAAGACTTTCAATTCTCCAATAGATCATGTAGAAATTCTTTTGCAGTCTGATCTGAAACTGTTGACTTCTCCCTTTAATTTTCTTTTCTTCTCTTGGAGGAGAATCAAACAGCATAGAAGCAAAATGAGTTGAGGTCTGTTTGTGGGAAAGTACACATAGAGATTTTAATTCAGCTGGAGTAGATCAGCTCTTTTTCCAGCAAATCTCATGGAGCTCTGGGAATATATCCATGCTGAAGGACTGCTCTGTTTTGAAAAAAAATGTAGAGAGAAGTAGGCACATAGCTAACAAGGGGCACACCTGCTGAAGTTAAAATAACAGCCTTAGTAATAATTAACGGTGCTGTAGACAATACACCCCTAACGAAGTGTCTACTAATAGACAATATCATAAAAGATTTCCTTTCTCATCTCAGTCTACACATAAGGGGATTCTATACTCTTGATGATAAAAGCAAGATAAAGCTTAAAAGGAAAAAAAATGTTGTTTCATTATCTGAGAACATGTCAACATAAAAGACAAAATAAAAAATTTATTTATAAGTAACAAAAATCCTGTGAGGAACATACATGCATTTCACTAGGTTTTATGCGTATATATTTAATATATACACATTTATCTTCAAAAGATTAATGTGATATTATATATGTGTTTCTATTTAACTGTGTATGTTCTAAACCTACGACAGACAGACAGTATGTGGAAGTGCACATTCACACTCAGTAAAGCAGGAAACTATTTCCATGTTAGTTGGGAATTAATCAGAATGCAGAACCTCTGGGGTAAAAGTAGAAAAATATTGAAAAAATCTTCTGTGTTGTAGAAAACTTGATCTGAAACAGACTAGCATCAGCAGGAAATCAACAGTTTTCTAGTATGTCATCTTCTTGAGGTTAAAGAACATTAAGTATCTTCTTTGCTGTCCTGTATATGCTGTCAGAGAATCCTGTGAGTCCCTTGTAGATGGGCAGGAGAAAAAGCAGACCTCAGAAACTTAGTCAAGAGTCACAGATAAAACGAATAAAGAAACAGTAGGCTACCAAAGCACACAGACCCCACTTAGTCCCATCATTTGCCATTGCAATCATAGAGAAATAAAAGTTCTGCAATTACAGAGAATGGCCACCTTACAGCTCTTCAGAACTTCACCTTTTTCCTTGGCATATCAATGCTCCAGAGACCTGTCAAGTTAGATTTTATCCTAGTCCAGCTTAACTCTTTTGGAAGCTATCCATTCCATCCATAACCAAAGCTAACCTCTGAGGCAACCATGCCAGGGGATTGTAGAACATCATCATTCCAGTCCAGAAAGCAATTTGTCCTTGTAACATTCCATCTTTTAAATTGCTTTATTTCTAGGTTTTAAGGGCCTTTAAATTTGGAAAAATGGAACAGTCTTATTTTAAAAGTTAACATCTTTGGTTACAGGACGTGTACAAGTATTAATTACAGTCCTAAATTCAGGTATGTACAACCGAAAGCTAAGCTGACAAAGTATGACTATAATATCTGGCCACTGGAAACAAAAGGATTTTTGGAGTGAAAAGTAAATGCTACTGGGTTTAAGTTTTCATTTGTACTGCCTGTTTTTTGAATATATTTGCTGCCTATCCATGTGTGAATAAAATGCAAGAGTTTGTGAAGTAGTAAGGGTTATATATAATTTGGTAAAATTTTATGCAAAAATTTTTCATTTTTCTTTTGACACAAGGTGAGGCCAAGGTCATAATGATCGCTTTCTGTTTTGCTGCAGATGTGTTAAGAGGCTTGGAGACTTCAGACATAGTACTTAGAAAGCCCTGTGAGAGTGAATGCATCTCCTTTCTCACATACACAGTTTGCAATGCTGTTACTCATCTGAAGAAAAGTCCTTTCCCCTTCCATCTGTTTTGGCTTATGCACACACAAAATCCACACTAAATCTGAAGGGAAAAGCTTCATTCTGTTGTTGTGTTGACATGACCCCTGCTGTGTTTTCTACCATCCTTGCCCTCTTAGAAACTCAATTTCTTCTGATATTATAATCAAACATGTTCAGTCTTAGACAGCAGAACACATTTGTTACTGATGCCAAATAGCCACTTTTCCTTTGAATTGCCTAGCAGTGAGATGTAGGATCTCTTTTCTTCCCAAATAGCTTGTTCCCTTTAATCATACTTCACCTTGTTTCTTGGATCCCATTTTTCATTAGAATTCCTCAGCAGAAGTTAAATTATCTCAAGACAATTTTTGAAAGAAAAAAAACCTACTGAGAATAATATTCATGAGGTAATAAGGAGGCCAAAGTCCTAGGAACACTATCTGAACAGCACAGCTAATTAATCAAAAAGGTTTTTTGAGAAGGTATTTTTCGAGAAAAGATGCTTGCACTTGACTATCTGCGGCCATCGAGGGCAGTAGCTCATTTCATCACTTCTGTATTAGCAAAACACTGTGAGCATGAATCCACTTTATTAGGATTTCAGAAATTGACTGATTGCTTACTAATTTGAGGCAAGAAGACCTACTACAAAAATCCTACATCTCTTTGAAGTATTTTTTGAGATACACATAAAAATTGTGATTAGTTGGAAGGGTTTATTTAGTGCACAGAACATATTTTCAGGCAGCCTTGGCTGACTGTCCATGTCCATTCTGACACCAGAACTAACAATTTTTCCTGCTTTACATAGGTCTGGGTCTTAATTCCATGATAGCATCGTTGTGAGCCAACAGGGGTTCTTCTGGCAGGGGCACTCCAATGCCTTTCATTGTCCCTTAGATGGAGACTGTGCTTAAAAGTAGGAGCTGAACTTTTACTCAAGTATAGTCAGGATTGCTCACTGTACATCATTCACACATTAACATAATTGTCACAGTATGTTGTCAATGAGTGGCTTAGGTTGCTTAAAGAATTGCCATCAAACATATTAGCAAAAGCAGATTTGATGTAAATAGGCAGAAAACAACAGAGCGGGATGGCAAGGCTTACTCTTTTGCTTACAACATGGATGAAACATACAGAGGAAAATCAAGTCAGAAGCACCGAAAGAACCACTGCCTGAGATATCTGCGTTGGCTTCCGATCTACCAGCTATTTGCTCTAAAAATATCAAAGAGCACTGAGACTCAAGCAATGTCTCCTTAGTAGAGTGGATCCTTCTTGTTCCTTTTCGTCATTTTATGTTTCTCATTGCACTCCCCTTGGAATACATTTTAGTTTCCAGGAAAGAAGTATTCTTTTTCTTTGAGACCACAGCCCCTCAAAGGGGCAGCAGAACAAACTGAAACACAGAGGTTCTATCTCAGTATGAGGAAAATCTATAACATTGAGGTTGACAGAGCATTGGAATGGGCTGCACGGAGAGGATCCATCTCTGTAGATATTCCAAAGTGACCTGGTCACTAAGTAAACCTGTCCTGGCAATGGGGTTGGACTAAAGGATCTCCAGAGATCTCTTCTAACCAGCTGTTTAGTGCTACTCTGCTAACTAGCTACATGTGCAGTTGGCTAGCTCTGTGACCACCTGAGTGCCATAAAAGGACAACTAAACCAGAAGAGGAAACTACCTGCTTTTGGCAGTACTCCATTTGCAAGTACTCCTTTGAAAAGCAGTCTTTCATCTTGTCAGCCAGGTTTCTTAAGGCAGCACTTGAACCTCATAAAGATCTTTAAAGTTTTGCAGCAAGAAAAGGGTGAAAGGCATCTCACTGATTTTTGCATTTATTTGGGAATATAAGGAAGAAGCAGGAAATAAGGCATAAACTGAATACAGAAAGGAGAGGCTCATGAGGCCACTTTCAAAAGTGGTGGGAGAAAGTATGGCTGAACACTGCCAGTGTGAGCAGGTCTTTATTACAGTGCAGTGATTTTTCATGAACACAATTACTTGTTATCAATTATATGCTTATATTTTTGCTGTAGTAAGCAATCCAAAGACAGCACTTTTCAATAAAAATGGATAGCAATTTAAAATAATCTAATTAATATCCAGAGCCATAAGCAGAACTCAGCAAAATTTGGCCTCTTTTATGCCTGTGTAATGAAAAATAATACAGTCATAGAATTTTAAAAGATGCATAAGCTCCAACAGTGTGTGAAGACTGAAACTGCAATTACAGCATAAAAATATCCAACTCGTTACAGAAAAAGTTGGGGATATTTCTTGGTATCTACAGCCAGAAAGGAGCTGAGTATTTCCTTTTGCAACATGTCTGTAAAGGTTCAGAAATCTATTATTGTTTGAATCTATTATTGATAGTGATGGATTTAATAGGCTTTAAATTTAATAGGCTTTAAGGTTGGAAAAGACCTCTAAAATAATTGAGTACAACAGTCAACCCAGCACTGCCAAATCCACCACTACACCATGTCCCTCACGTCCAACTCCCCCACTTCCCTCGGCAGGCTGTTCGAATGCTTAACTACCTTTTCAGTGAAGAAATTTCCCCTAATACTCATTGCAACCCCCTCCTGGCATAAAGCCCTTCATTTCAGTAGTTGTAGAGAGTGACTGAGACCCTCACCACTCGCTCCAGCAGCTAACACCATAGGCCAGGGGCATCTGCATCTCTCATCAACACTCCAGCAGCTGGCACCCAATCTTTTCACAACAGTCCCCCACTATCTGGCACTGAGTCCTTCCAGCATGCACACACATGGGAAAGACATTGAGATTACACAGAGAAGAAGAGAATATTTAATGGATTTGAGATAGACTGGGGCAATCAGCCCTAGGAATCTCCCAGACAAGCACACTGACCTGCCATGGTTTACATGCAACTAGCCCCTTTTCCGTCTATTCCTCTTCTCTTCCTCCTCTGCATATTGCCCCACTTGCAAAGAACCCATCAACTCCCCTCCAACATTAGGGAACCCCAGGACTACATCCTTTTAAGTTGCAAAGTACCATTTGCCCACGGCTCCTTGATAGTTGTTCAGTGTGACTGATGAGGTTGACTTCTTCTCGTCTCCATTATGATTTGCCTGTCAGGTTTGGGTCTCCACATACTTTGCTTCCCCTCTCCTCCTTAGTATCCCATTTGACAAAGTCCTTGATCAGAAAATCATACTGGAATAAAAAATCCTACACTCTACCATTTTGTGTGACTCATCAATTTTGGTTCTCATCTCTGCCTCCCTTGTTATAGTCAGACAAGTATGCGTCTTTCTGTTCCTTTTTTTGGCTTCCTCCTTTTCTTAACATCCCCTTTTGTGTTGAGAACACAATTAGACACCTTAAAGGAGCAGACACGCCTCTTCCACAGATTCTTATAATTAGCATAAGATTGATAAAATTACCATAACTTTGTTACAAAGGACTATGGAACAGAATATAGTAGAAAACATGAAAGGAAATTTTTATTTTTCAGTTATACAAATAAAAAACAATCCCCATAGCTGTACTTGAAATCATACTAATCATGTCAAACATGTCAATTCTGAGAGAATATGTATCAATACTTCAAACCACAGAAGTTGTATGACATACACTCAAGTAGCAATAGTACTCTCCTTTATCTACATTTATAACAATTGTGCTTTCCCTACACAAAGTAACAGTGCTCTTAAAAATAAATAATGTGCAATTTCAGACTTCCATCCTGAAATATGCTAATCTAGATCCCCGTCTAAATCCTGGACATGTCTCTCCCAGGAAAGTCAGCGCAAAGAGTGCTTAGCACTTTGGTAGATCAACCACTAAACACAGTTACTGAATCGGCACCTGTTTTTCTTCAAATTGCAGTCAATTACAGAAAAAGTACTGACCTCAAGCACATGTTGCTCTTATTGTTTAACAAAAGAATGATACAGTTGTTATTACATGTCAGACTCAGATTTGAAAGGTTCAGTAGATCGTATATCTGGAGAGTGGCTCAGAGCTGTGGAAGAGAACTGTCCCCAAGCTGAAAAGTTAACAATCAAACATTTATCTATTATTTATATGAAAGACTGTCACAGAAACATTAACATGTGTCTGAATAAAAAATTTACAATCAATTTATCTGAATGAAATCAAGTTGCTTAATGCAAAGCTGCCATAAGCTTTGGAAAAATATACATGTTCTGCTGTCCTGATTTAGTTTCCAGTTCTTATTTTTAATTTACATTTAGGAACTACAGCAGGCAATTGATATAGCTGATGAGAGGATAAATTTGAGGAGCACTCTGAACACAACTGACTGGCATTTCAGTTGTTCCTCACCAAGGCAGATAACATTACAACATTCAGGATCTTTCTTTTTATCCTACTACTTTCTACTAGTTGTTGATAGCATTGGATTATAAAAGTGGTAATTATAAACTGATTATCTGCTCTGTGTTGTGGGCAGCAGAGCTGTGAATGCAGATAAACAACAGAAATCACCCAAGGCAGCTACATAGGTTTAAACTGTTGACTGCTAACCAGGGAAGGACTACAAAGTGAAATCTGTTCTACCTCAAAGTCCTTATACAGCAGTTAAGATTTTGCTGCAGTGCCCTGGGTCACCATTAGGGAAAAAGTCACACAGTGGAAGTAATCTGTTTTTTCATTTAGGTCCTGGAGTGCCTTAACAGAAATGCTCCAAGAGCCCCAGGAGATATAAGGGAAATGTAAGCAGGATGTCTGCAATGAGTCCATTGCTACTGCTTCCCAGCTGTAGAGTGCAAACAACAGGGACAGTCCTGGGCATGTCTCACCTCAGGTCGCCTTAGACCAAACAGTAACTGGTGGTCACAAACCATGTCAAAACAATTTGCAGCAAAACAAACCACACACATTCTGGGAGCCTCCCAGAATCTTTGGGCTCCACATGGACACAGGTCTTTTTTTTTACTCCTAGTGCTTGTGAAAACCCACACAGTCAAAGACTACAACTGCCACTTGCCCCAGAGAATAGTTTGAGACCCACCTCTCACACCTCAGCTCAGGATAAAGTGAGGCAGGTGAGAGAAGAGGTGTGGAGTCCCATGATTTTGGTAGGGAGGCACACCTAGGTGCTGGTGTGAGGGGAGAATGCTGTGAGAAGGATGAGTGTGGGTGACAGCAGAGTGCCCTGAGCCTATGGCTCATGGTGTCCAAGGATGCAGCACTGAAGGTAGAAAGCCTGCAGAAGATGAGGTTATGGCCCAGTTTTGAGGAGGTATGGGAAAACTCTCTTGTCTTTGAAGCAGGTGCTACTGTCAATGTCTTGTGCCAAACCAAGCCAAGAGAAGTTTAGTGATAGGATAAAAAAATCTAGACTCCATGGCTTATGTACTGAAGTTAACCTAACATGAAGAAAATCAAATGCATGCTTGGTTTTGAAGCATGCAAAACCAAGGCCTTGGCCAAAGTTTAATTTGTGTTCAGACTTTTAAAGGCAAATTCTCTCACCTATCCTTCTATTTACATGAAATTCTTTTCATTTATTCATTTGCACAAGTATTTTTTTTACTGCCAAGGAATAAGAGAATCCCCATTGACTTTGCTGTAAGAAACATAATCAATAGGCATATTCAAACCTTCCACAGGTGAACAAAATCACGTGTCAGGTAGCATTTTAGATTACTTGAGCATGCTGTTTGTTAATGGCCTGACACTAGAGAGAAGAAAAGAGGTTCCCAGAAGACAGAGTTGAGCAGATGTTTCTCTGAGCTTCTGAGAGACTGGCAGTCTGTGAATTACTTATTTCAATAGCAGTTTTGTCAATGTGTATGAAATATGCTTTAAAAGATCAACAGTAGCAAAACTCTAACAGCAAGAACAGGAAGATGCTCATCCTTCATTGAAGAAATAACCTTGCATTAAAAGGAAGGTGTACATAGTGAACAAATAGCACCCTCTGGTTTATCAACAAACAAATTAAACACATTCCAGTCTGCGTGGCTGTTTAGTTCCTCGTGATGCCTTGATTTCAGTGAGATTCATCTTTGGACCGCTTATTGCACATTAGCATGTGGCCAAAGTAAACAGTCCTAGGTAGGAGAGTCTGGTGAATAAGGAAAGATGTTACTATGTCTTACATGTAACAGAACTGACTTTCTACTTCCTGTAATATTTGGCTGCAAGACAGTGATTTAGCTAGCAAATCTGCATAATCACAGATCTCCAATCATGTATGACGAAATACATGAACTTAAGAGGAGAAAATGGGTAATAAAGAGCTAGTAAATGTTTGTGAGAATGGTGCTACACATGAAATTGCTCAAACTAATTCAACATTTAGAAGATAGACTGAATATAATATTCGGACACCAGGACTGAATGTAGCTCTGAAAACATAACAAGAACATACCCATACATTATACTTGCATGCATACTCCTTAGCTGAGCATAGCAGGAAAGATATGAAACCATGATGTAAGCCATTTATGTGCCCCTTTAGCACTAAAATATATCATAGGATGACAAGTTTTGTTGTTAATGTGTGCTGTACTGACACTCCACCCTCTCCTGTGCTCCTGTAATCTCTCGTTCTCTTTTTTTGGAAAGAGGGAAGTGAAAGAACTCTTGGTTTTTTGGACAAACAAGACTGATAATTAAAAAAACAACTATGCAGTGCTGCATTATTTTAGTCTGTTACACATCAGAACACCTAGATGATACAAAAGAGGTATATTAAATAAAGAGATCATTTAACAGCATTAGAAGTTTAAAAGAACTGTATGATCTGCATTTTTTTCTATTAATTAGCTAGGTCTTTTTTTTCCCCTTAGTTCCACTGTCACCTGAGTTTCTTTAGACTTTTCCTTTCTACCAAGAATACAACTGTGTGTGTGTATATATATATATATATATATATATATATATACACACACACATATATATTTGAATGCATGAAGTTATTTCTTTATTCCTGCAGATTTTTCTGAAGAATTTTATATGCGAAGTCAGTAAAGAGGCTTTGATCTGAGATGCTTAAAAAATATTAATAACAAACAATATGTTCCCTTAAGCAGCAAAGAAACATAAATCCACACCAAGTTTCTCCAAGATAAGGAAAATATATGTATTAAAGTAATCTTTGTCACCGAAAACAAGGGCACCCTCTTGGATGTATTCAAATCTGTACAGGAGAGAAAAACTTCTCTTTAAGTCAGATCAAAATTATATCTGTGTGGTTTCATGTAATGAGTACTGACAACAGTAGTTGAAAAACAATTGGGATGTTAAGGATTGTGTGACAGCAGGATACAACACAGTAACATTTGACAAAATACTTGATGTTTCCCTCCACCCTCCCACACTTACAAATCTTTTTTCCTGAAGACAATTCCATAAGATAAAAAATTTAATTACTCAGAACATCCTTGAAATCTTGTAAGGCTCCAAAAACTTAAAAGCAACAAAACGCAACCAATATCAATGTGAAACACAGCAACCAAAGCTTGAGGTTATTATACAATATCAGAAACAGTTCTCTGACTGAAGGCATTTACTGATTTGTTTGACCTTACAGAGTTCACTTTCTCTACTTAAATCCATCATGATATTTTCCGCCAAAGCCTAATTTATTTACTCAAGTAAATATTCCATCCACTGGGTGTTCCTATGTGGGCTGTCTGATCACAGTTGCAAACTGGCAGGCTCTTTTTCTTCTTTAATTCATGATGAATGTGTCACTGCATTCTGTAAACACTAGAGAGTATACATTCAAGCTTTGTTTTTAGTGAAAGTGGCACTTATTCAAATCTTTGCAGTCAAGATAGCTTAATTATATAGCACTTTACAGGTATAATAGCTGGTTATGTATTTCTGATATAATATCTTTTTCCAATGACTTAATGGGTATTGAAACAAATCTCCACAGTGGTCCCATTGCCACTCCACAACATCTTTATGATGAGGTGTGTATTCTGTATTTACTGTACTAGACATGTGCTTTATTGCTGTATGCATTTCCCTGTTGTTAATTTAAGTGCTCCTCTATTATGTAACACATACAATGTTTTAAACTCTAATGGCATCCTATGAGGACTGGCATTAGAAAAGTACCGATACTTCAGATCATCATAATAGTGATACTTGACTGGTTTTCCATGTAAATCCTTTGGGAATGGCCAAAATCCGTACAGGTGAATTTCATCACAAAATCTGGTGGCAAGTGTATACATGAGGAGACCAGTGCTGGGTCGTTTAATGTGGACCTTGTTTGTCAGCCAATAGCTGCAAAGAAAGAAAAAGTGCATTAAGAAATTCATGTAACTTCATGTGAATAAATCCTGTGAACTTATTTTATCTACTATGCATTTATTTTATACTATGAAAACATGAAAGTCTCCTTGTCTCTAAACTGAGATCATAATGATACAGTTCTGGTGCACCTTTACTCCTCCTATAAGAGGTTAAGGGACATGTTATTTAGCACAGTGCTGGAAAAACCCTGGCCAACTAAGGGACTTAGTTCAGGCTTTAATCCTGACACAACATCATGTCTGCAGAAGCTAGAAGACTGTAGTTAACCTCCTCAGCCAGATCAGGGAAGAGTCTCTTGCTATAAAATCTGACCTGTTGTGGTATCCACTTTTAGCACTCCATATCACAGATAGGGCAGAACAGATTAAAAGCCAATTACTTAATTTTTGTAAAAACTGGTAGCTGTCTCTTGAGAAGCTGGTACTTTAATCTCATGCAGTCATCCATCTACATGAGTGTTTCTAGCCAAATGGTCAAAATAGATGTATCTGGTACTACAGTGTACCACTGCTATCATTCCAGCTGAATTTCACCCTTCCAGGAACAGGATGCTTATGGCAGAAAATTAAATTAGTAAACAGGTAAATAGTTGAAAAAGACACTACATCTTACTTAAGCATTTCCATCCAGAAATAAGTAAGTAATGAAGGAATAAAATGCAATGAAGAGTCTTACAATTTAAGAGTACAAAAGCAAATATTCTCCTGTTATATTCAGGTATTATACAAAACAGAAGTTTAACTATTTGGTATTTCTTAAAATTGAAAAATACCCAAACTCTCTCTATGTATATTGAAAAGATAGTACTTGACGCAATTACCATAAAAAATTTGTAACTTGGGATTAATTATACTTCAAATAAATTTAAAAAAAAGGCATTCAACATATGAAACAGTTGGAGGCACTCAGTGCTCTAGGCTGATACTTCCTAAAGATCATTTATCTCTGCACATTCCTGGCTCCCAAGGTCTGCTTGAACGAATAGAATTGCCAAGTGGTGACACAAGTCTCAAGTGGTCTTTGTGATTTTTGTTCTGAAAGATACGTGTCAACTTTTCAGTCACTCAGGTAGCTGTTCTAATCTCAAGCTAAGGCTGATTAGGGCCAACTGATGTTGTAGATGCTTTAACCAATAAGCATCTTTGTACCTGACTTTAGTTTCTGGAGTTTTATTATAGCTTTAGTTTAAAGCATAAAATACTCTCTTGATCTGCTTTTCTGGGATGCACTAATCTTCCGTTAAACTAAGTTTATATCATGAAGGAAGCAACATATGTTACTTACTATAGAATTGAATGAGAATCTGTCTTGATTCTCATAACTAATTTCTAGATCTTCACCCATGACCAATTCCTGATGGAATCAGCTTAACTGACAGGACTGAATGAATCTCATCATGTTAGAAAATAGTCATCACTATGAGGTCTGCAACTGGCCATGAGTGCATGACTACAAGCATTCATTTTCTTGATGCTTCATGCTAAAACAACTCCTTTGTGAGCCCTGAAGGCTGAATTTATTGAAGATTAGTGAATGCACCAATGCATAAGCACTCTTTAATTCTATAATTTCTGTGACTTGAGGTTGAGTAGATTGAATTCAAAGAGATCTTACTTTAAATTACTTTAAAATATATGGCTGATGGTAACATAGTAAAGACACTAGCAAGATACAATGAATTTCAAAGTATGCTCAAAAGTTTAAAGTAATTTCCAGTGGTAAGTGAAAACCAGCACAAATAGAGAGTATGTTGGACAGTCTGCAATGAAAGTAAAGTCAGGTCAGTACTTAGGTCTATGCATCGCTTTTTATAAAATTGCCATTAATAAATATAATGTTTGCAACAGGTAACTAAAACACCCCACAATACACTATAAGAGTAAGGGTCACCCTGCTGACAGCAGGGGACTGCCTCTTCAATGAAAAGAAGGGGTATTTGAACAGGTACTGGTTTCTGCAACAATGTCCTTGCTCCTACTATAATTCCGTCTATTTTTACCTCAGCTCCTCATCCCAAATCCAAGCATCTTCGCCTTCAAAACTTCTTATGCACTTCAGACGTATTAGGTAGTGATCCACGGCCTCACATCTGAGACCTTTTTCACACAGTCCAATATAGATCTCTCTTCTACAATACTTTCTTTTTACAGAGCATACATGTTTCAAAGAGATTTCACGATTTTAAAATCTGAACAATGATCTTTTGCATGTCCCACTGTATTTTACATTAAAAAATGAAAATAAAGAAATTTTTGATATTTCTGTTAGTACATGAATGAAATATTGTCAATAACGGGTTTGTGCCAGCATTATTCTATACTTTCTGATGCTTTAAACATATATGCTTTTTCCTTCCTTTTTATTGTTAATACCATAATGAAACCTAGTTCCAATATGCAGTTCCACACCATAAATAAAATACATGTTTTAAAATTCTGTACGCAAAAGTGTATTTTTTGTCAAAGATCCTTCTTTGTCTCTACTAAAATAATGCAAAAAACTAAAAAAAATATGTAAGAATTGATTTTTAATTGAGGCATTGGTACAAAACCTAAATATCTCAGTAATAATGACTAATAAAAGAATCATGAGATTATTCCTATTGGAAGGAATGTCAGCAGACCTCCGGCCAGCCTCTGAGAGATCTCAGTCCAGTCTCCGTCTCTAAGCAGGGTTCCTCAGCCATTGCTGGCTGGCCTGTGCTCCAGCCCAACCACATTTGTAGCTCACTGTTTACCTTGCTTCAGTTGGCAATTATCTTTTGTGCTTTAGGGGCCCAAAGGTGCTTGAGTGGGAAATTCTCTCTACATTTTAAAAAAGCAATGAAACAAGTGGAAGTCTGCCCTGGTGAATATGAGATAAATAAATTATTTACTACCACAAGCACTGTTAAAAGTTTACTTTGACACTTGTATTTGTCTTTGAGTTTGGATACTCAATATTTTGGCCTTTAAAAATACTGAACCTATTTCTACCAGACCAAAATATCACCTATAGTTAAATATACAGTCAAACCTACCAGACTTTCACCTATATCTAGCAAGATATCCTCATATTTATGAAAATGAAATGTTCTACTATCAGCATGACTGCCAGAGGAATGTCAACTGAATAGCACATTGCTACCTGATAATGACTTCTTGCAGCCATTGACAAAAATTAAATTAAAATAAACACATAAAACCATAGACATCTGTCTTAAAAATAACAGTAAAATGATCTGAGGAGAATCTATTACAACGACTAATACATACAACAATTGATGCCAATTAGCATTACATTATACGAATACTGGGAAATTCCAATGACAATTGTTTATCCTGCTACTGTGGAATAGATGACTTCTGACTAAATTAAAATACAAGATGTGCTTTCCCATGGCTGTACTCAGAGTGAAGTGTTGTCTCAGACAAAGAAAATCAGATATGATGGGTTACATTCAAATACTAGATCATTTACTGTACTTAGCATCTTTATTTGTCTTATCTACAAATTCCATAAGATGCCATAGCATAAATAGATTCAGAATCTGAATATGTATTTCAACAGATTTTGAATTCATTGCTCTGGATAGGCTGAATCTGAAGAAACATGTATGTTTTAAGCTCTGAATAGCTCAAAAGATTATATATCAAGCTCTTTTGCTTGAGATGTACAAGCTGATCTCCAAGCAAACCTACTCAACACACCTGGCTGTCACTGAAAATCTGTTCCTTTTACTGACAGAATATTTTTAAAAAGAGCTTTTTGAGAAATCATATATGGTATTTGAGAAGTTAAAATATTAACATTAATAGGAAGGTAGGGGAAAAAAATTTTGAAAGATGACAGAACTCTCAGTATTACTCAAGAGTGTCTGTGTGAGAAGCTAGAGGACGTATATTGTCTTGATTACACTTCCTCAAAAAATACTTCAGAACAGGACAAGACACATAGTAAAGCAACATATGCTTTTAGAAGAATAAAGTAAGTTCTGTATGAGGAGAGAATAAATAGAGTAGCTTGAAAAAGAGACAACTAGGTGCAGAGATGGCAAAACACTCCAAAATGATGAAGTGGTTAAGGCGGCAAATAGGAATTTAATTTCTACTTTAACATAAGCACTGTAATGTTAAAAGCTATGGACCCAGTAAAGTAATTTATTAGTAGGTCTGAAATAAACAGATGGAAGTACTTTTTACACAATACAACACTGAACTGGGAATTCACGGCAATAGGATGTTTTGGATGCCATTGGCCAACTGACTAGAACACCCACAACTTGTCAATGTTCACAAACCAAGTGGTGCTTATGAAGCTCCTTCTGAAAGGTTTGCTTAAGCTGCTGGCAATGGGAGCATATATCACAGGGTAGTCTTTCCTCTGTTTCTAACTTTTCTTCTGTGTTTTTGTGTTGTCACCTGGCACTGGTAAGACTGCAGGCTAGAAAGGGATCTCTTAAATAGCCACTTCTGTGTTCTTGGACCCAACATCTGTTTTCTAAAGAAAGTGTTAAGGCAAATATCTTCCTCAAATTCGAAGAACAAATCAGTTTCTTGTGCCTTCTTGCCTTCAGTGGGATTAATCACACCAATGATAGGATGATAGGAACAACCCTTCAATTTACCCTCTCGATTTATGCGGATGTTTTAATTAAAAATGCACTATTTGTCTTTTTCTTACGGAGATATGCTTTGCGCAGAATGCTGCACAAGCAATCTAAAGTGTGAAAGAACTGAAGCGTGAATAACAACACAGAAAATGTAGCAGCACTGCTGAGTGTTTGCACAACGTCTACATGAAAGTTTACAGTGTACAGTATTTTCAAAGAGCATACATAAAAACCCTCTTTCATTAAAAGGACTTCATAAAAGTGCTTCATAAAGCACTTTATGAAGAGCTGAAAGTCCATCAGGATTCTGTCCTGATCTGATCTGCCTCTTTGGTAGTTAGAAATGTGCTCTGTGATACATCACCCTACAAGACAACAAGGGAAAGTGAAGGCTACTTACTCATGTTTCTAGTGAAACTGGCAAAGAATATTCATCAATATATTTAAAAAATTATTTAAGTCCTCAGGAATCCATTTACATGAAAAAGAGACCTGAATCTTTGCCAGTAAATATTGTTAGTCTTCTACTGCATAGAGACTGAAACATCTACCCTTGCATCAGGAGTCATCATGCAAGTCATCAACTGACACTAGCACAGTACAAGCCTCTGCTAAAAAGCGTTGCTCGCTCAACTCATGCAGAAAACCATTTTCAAGAGTGAAACATAGCTTAATTTCAGAATAAGTTATCTAGAAAAAATCTGAGGTAACAGCTGCACTAGATGTGCACACAGACACATAGCAAAGGTGCAGTGAAACAGACCTAGAATACATTTTACAGGCTTAGAATGTCAAGAGAGAAACTTCTGGAGTAAGTTTTTCCTTTCTGACATATCAGCTCCTTACTGAAATATGATGTAAAGAGATAGATCTTCCAGTGAGGTGTTCCATGCCTGTCTTATTTCTGTGACATGTCTGGACATTAACGTATGCCTACTGTTCAGATAATGGAGAAAATACAGAATTCTGTAAAATAATCATATAATTGATTCAGGTGGGAGCAACCTTTAAAGATCAGTTAAAGATCAGTCCTCTCCCTCTGTTCTGAGCATGGACATATTACACTAGACCAGGTTGCTCAAAGCTCCATCCAACCTGGCCTTCAGCAATTCCAGGGATGGGACATCTGCAGTCTCCCTGAAAAACTTGTTCCAGTGTCTCAACATTCTCATGATAAAACATTTCTGCCTTCTGTCTAACCCAAACCTATCTTCTTCAAGCTCAAAACCACTGCCCTTTGTCCTGTCTTGGAGAGATACGTAAAAAGTCTCTCCCTTTCCAGCTTTCTTGTAGGCTCCCTTTAGGTACTGGAGGACCACAACAAGGTCTCCCTGGAGTATTCTCTTATCCAGGTTTAGCAAGCCTAGTTCTCTCTGCCCTTCTTCAGAGGAGATGCTCCAGCCCTCCGATAATTTCTGTGTCCCTGCTTTGTACCCGCTGTCTTCTTTCTACTGAAGACTCCAGAGCCAGATGCAAGATTCCAGGTGGGGTCTCAGCAGAGTAAAACTGGGCAGAATGAACTCCCTCAACTTCCTGGCCATGCTCCTTGAGATGCAGGATACAATTGGCTTTCTGGGCTGTGAGCATATAATTCCAGTTCATATACATATGAAGACATGTTAATGTTTCTTTCAGGTCAAGAAATCCTACTCACTCAAAAAGCATTTTCTAAAATTTTTTAAAATCAATTTGTAGCCATAAACCAGAATCGACCAGTGATAAACAACAAGATTGCAACAATTTTTCTTTTACTCCCCACACAGACATTACAAATTAATGAACTACCTTCACATTTATAAAATAAAAGTCAATATGCCAGTGCGTAATTTCAAATCAATCTGTTTTTGATTAATACAGACTGAACCTGCATCAAATTTTTTTTTGTTGTACATTTGTTGAAAACTGCTAGCATTTCTGGGCTATTTTTTTCCTTTACAATTCCAACAGTTAAGATGACTATTTATTATTTTTTATATTTTTATCTTGTTTCATGGAACCATTTAAAAATATGTAGATATTAAGGACTAATATAAAACCTTAAAAATGTTGGAGAACATTTGAACAGTGTTACTGGTAGATGTAAAAATGATGATCAAGAAGCATGCATATGACTTTATGAGCATTTGAAATGTCAGATAGGAGATGTTTTTAAATGGTACATAAACAGTCCAATCTAAGTGAAATACAATGTAGCAACAGACAGTAGCAAGCAAAACACAAAAGAGAAAGTATCTGATAAATTTGGAATAGAACCATCAAGTTGAATATTGAATCTGAGCAACTATTTGCCATAATTTTATAGTCCTCCTTTCTCCTCTGTTTCATTCTTTCTGCATGAAACCTCAGAAGATAAACTATTTACCCATGTCCGTAACTATAAAGTGCAGCTACAAAAGAAATAACCTTGGTCAGAAAAGTTGTGTGGGATTGCCATTCTGGAAAGCCCAATTCTAAGAAAACGCTTATAGAAGTAGGTTAAAAGAATGAAAGAATTCAATTATATTTTAAATAAATAGGGCTGCAAATGGTTTCAGAGGGAGTCAATGGCTTTTTTTTTCCTCTCATATAGGTTGTGAATATTACTAATTTTCTTCTCTAGAAAGGGTACTGGTATTAAATTGGATTAAACAGAAGCAATGAAGCAGAGGGATGATTCATAATCAGACTGAAGATGGCACAGCAATACTTTATTGGTTTTAAAAACTAAATTTTTCAGTAAAATAAGATTACCTACCACTATTCCACGCACAGAAACTTATGTAAAGGTGGAAGAAATAAGCTTGGAAGTAGGAAAAAGTGTCAGGTAAAAAAATCCCCAAATATTTAGTGTAGAGAAAAGCTCCAGCATTTCCTAACAGCAACATTACAACAGCTAATAATCTGAACAGAATATTACTAGAGAGGCGCAATTAAAATTAATAACTTGCCCTAATTCTAGCTTTCACCATTAGATCTAGTCTTTCCTACTGAGTGAATATCTCCTCTTATGCTAATGGCCAATGAATATATTTCTATAGCAGAAAAAAATCCTATCTACCTGATTTTCTCTCCTTTCAAAACAATGTAAATACAGCCAAATTTGGAAGAAAAATCTAATATATGAAGAATAAGCATAAAATCAGTGTACACTATACACAGTAGGGAATTAGGAAGACAATAATGGAAGGACCCATTCAAATTGCTGAATTCTGCCTTTGTTACTTCAGAATAATTTATCTGTTGCCTAAAATATCCATTCCACAGAACTGTATTCTTGAAAGACATTTCCTAAAACTTACTTCACCTATTAAATCTACCCTAAAAAAGAAAAAGCTTGGTAGGAAGAGTTGTGTTGAATTTCCATTCTGGGTCCAATCCTAAAAAACAGTTAAAAATGTAGGCAAAAGAAAACAATTCTATTGTAAGTAGGGCTACAAATGGAAGTATGCTTTAGAGTCAACTGCTTGTAGAAGGAGTCAACTTGGGTTTTCTTGGTCCCTGCTACGGAATATTATATTACGTGTCCCTGAAACAGGGAAAAATTTAGAAAGACGATCCCAGGATGAGTTTGAAAGGATTTCATTAATGGCACTGATACTGAAACTAATGTTGAAAAGTATTGCCTGTAAATTTGAGAATATGGTCAGGATGCTCTTTGCTCACTGGACTATAAACAGTTTTAAATTTCTTTCAACTTGTCCCCAACTGGCCTTTACAGCCGAAGTCAGTAATGCCTAGCATCAGGTCTGGATACAGCAAAACAACATGTTCAGTGCTATGCTACTTGTTAGACATCTTGAAGTTCTTGAAGATATATATATATATATATGTGAAGTATATTGGAGTTTTATATAACTACAGTTACATAGAAGAAAATCTGGTCTCTTTTGATTTAATCAAAACAAACCGAGGTCTCCTATTTAGAGATTTTTACAGAAAATAAGCATTACAGGACCTTAAATTTGATCAGTGCAATAAACGAGAGCAGATTAATCAGATATGAAAGCTATTGATTTTACTATCTGTCTTGGAGTGATTTATGATAATAGTCTATTCCATGATCCTCTGTTTTATGCCCAAAAATGGTTGCTGTATCTTTACAGGATGGGTGTGTGGAGGGCTGGGGAGGGGGGGAGTTTTGGGGTTTCTGGTGGACATTTTCGAAGACTCCTTGCCCAGGTATTCTACGGCTCTGTGACATGAGGTTCTGCTTGGCTAGCTTGGTTTTGTTGGCCGAGGCTAAAAGCTTTTCCCTTCCCT